>JAIUCV010000014.1:16961517-17090616 GCA_026724425.1 Erythrophleum ivorense
ATGGAGTAGCTAGGGAGAGTTTTAAATCTTTCCAAGCCCATTTTTGTGTCATATATGATGAATGAATATAAAGGGAGGCCTTGAAAAAAATTTAGAACTCATAGAAAGTGAGTTGGTGCTTTAGGTTCCATATTATGACCTAAAGAAGCAACATGATGATAGACCCTTTGTTTTAATTGTGTGATGACTCCAAGAGGCTTAAAAGGAGTCAAGAATCATATTTGAAAGGAAAGAATGGAACTTAAAATTTATTTGAGGGGCGTTGCTTCATTAGGTTCATTTATGGACCATAATGGGGTTTATAGAACAACCTAGTGTCTAAGCAAGTTGTATGGCCTTAAAATTTATTTCATAAACCTAATTGGCTTCCATAAATTGTGTTTAGGCCAAGAGAAATCTTCCTCACACTTTTATGGGTGTGCGGTCGAAGCAAGGGAGGGACTTTCAAAAGAAAAAGTGTGTGATTGTGTGCAAGGTAGCTCTCTCCACCTTCTCTCATACATGGATGTATGCTTAGCTTGTCTTAGAATGTGTGTATATGTATTTTTAAGCCATGAAAAGTATGATAGCATGATTTCATATGCCATGATTTTATGATGACATATTATATTTCATATGATGTTTTGATGTGTGCTTGGGTTTGCTTGAGTATGGTGAGGCCAAGAACCCTTAGCCATGGGGAGGATGAACCAAGAGCCTTTAAGATTAGTTAAGACAAAGCAAAGAGTCTCCCAAAAGCAAAGTGGGCTCCCAAAAGCATGGTTGAGTCTAAGAATGCATTAAAGAATGGGTGAGGCAAGTCCAAAATCCACAAGAAATTAGGTGAGGCTAATCCACTTGCCTGGCAAACCTTTGTATACTATGTATGACTTTCTTGAATGATGAAAATGATTCTTGAATGTTTGCACATGTCCACATGCCATACATGCATTTATGAGACTTGTTTGCATCCATTATGTACAACTGAATGGGAGATGAGCTATTGGGATTCTTTAAATCTCATTCCTTCCTCTCCAATGATCTCACATGCTAGGTGGACCAAGTGGACAATGTAATGGAAGCCAACCACCTTGAAGGAAAGAGTTTGACAACCAAGTGCTTGAGTTTTACTATTTTAAGGCCATATTTGTGTCAAATGATGTTACCCTTTGATGTATATGGTCTATGACCCCTTATACATGAGTAATTATGATAACATGTGATGTATAAATGTATGGATATGATATATGAATCTTAGAATGGAATTTGGGTATGTAATGTCAAGGTATGCATTTTGGAAAGTTTGATGTAATATGCATATGTGTGGATGAAAAGGCCAAAATGAGATGCATGAGGTTTGGGACCATTTGAGCAGCTCACACAAGTCCTAAACGTACTTTTAGACTTGCCCAAAAGGTGCCAAGACCAAGGGAAAATCATTTAGTCACTTGGGTATCCCATATGGAGCCAAAAATGATCATAATGGAACCCTATATCACTTTTTGGCCGAATGAGCTCTTCTTACTCTGAGATTTGGCATACTATTAGAGCTCATTGAAATTTTGTTGGGAAGCTAAAGATCATAATTTTTGGAGGTCTATAGAATATTTGATAAATTTTCAAAGTTGGTAATTTTTCTGATTTTGGTCTGCTACACTATTCATTTGGGCTAAAAAATAAATCTATCACACAGGGCTCAAATAATGTCCAATTGTCACAAAATTTTATACAGACAAACGAGACATTCACAATGACTCATGAAACTAGAAATACTCATTTAGAGGTCTAGAGAGGGAGATATGAATTTTTGAACATTCTGTCCAGTATCAGGAGTTTTACCTAACTTGAGTTACTATTCTATTAAATTTCAAGATCTGGGATGCCTGAGATGATCTAGAAATATTTTTTCCTTTAGATAACATCCACAGATTTCCAGATTGGTATCATTTACATAGATTAAATTTTGTGGAATTATTGGACATTTTCAAAGTTTGCTGCAGAAATCTATGATACTTCCAGAAGGCAGTTTGACCTCTGGACCTTTTCAAATGTCAAACATCCTCTGTAATGGATGTTATAGGCTTGACATATTTTTAGTGTATCGTAGACATCTTTATCTTTCCATAATGTCCAAGAATGCATGATTTTGATTTTTCTAGAATTAATTATGAGTTTTTAAAATTTGGCCAAAAAAGAGCCAAATTCTGGCCGAGAATGTGCTTAATTATTTTGAGCTTTCCTTTGATTTCCATGAGTTGTGGGACACATTTTATGATCCAAACGAGTCATATTCATGTAATTAAATATGGGAAAGTATAGTATGAACTCACACGATCTACATGTCACCGATAGAAATTTTTATACATGATGCAACGCAACGCAACGCAAGAAATTGTATTACTTTAACTCCTTTTTCTTGCTCCTTCATGGAAATTATGAATGTGAGACATGTAAATGTTGTGATATGAGCTAGAAATATATGGTGTTACATTAATAGACCAAGCTAGTGCTTAAGGAAGATGTGTGGTCTTAGAATCAATTCCATGAACCTAATTGACTTCCATAAATTGTGTTTAGGTGAAGGGAAACCAATCCCACACCTTTGTGTATGTGAGGCTGAGGAAGGGAGAGAAAATTCAAGAAGAAAAGTGTGTGGTTGCATCCAAGGTAGCTCACTCCTTCTTCTTTCATGCATGAACATATGCTTAGCTTGTCTTTGAATGTGTGTGTGTGTGTGTTTTAAGCCATGAAAAGTATTCTAGCATGATTTCATATGCCATGGTACCATGATGATGTATTATGTTTTCTAATCATGTTTGTTATGCTTGCTTTGGCTTGCTTGAGTGTGGAGAAGCTAAGAACCCTTAGCCATGGTGAGGATGAGCTAAGAATCCTTAAAGTTTGGTTAAGACAAAGTAAAGAGTCTCTCAAAAGTGAGGTTGACTCCCAAGAGTAAGGTTGAGTCAAAAACCTCTTAAAGAAATGGGTGAGGCAAGTCCAAAATCCACAAGTGAATGGATGAGGCTAATCCACTTACTTAGCAAGTCTATGGATGCCTTGTATGACTTACTTACATGCCAAGATTGCTTCTTGAATGTTCATGTAATGTAATATACTCCTGCATGCATTTGTAAGATATGATTTGCATACTTTATGTATGGTTGAAATGGGAGATGAGCTATTAGGATTCTTTGAATCTCATTCCCTCCTCTCTAATGTTCTAACATGCTAAGTGGACTAAGAGAACAAAGAAATGGGAGCCAACTACTTGAAAGATGAGAGTATGACATCAAAGTGCATGAATTTTGTTTCTTTAAGGCCATATGAATGGCAAATGTTGTAATCTATTGTTGTATATGTACCATGATGTTATGACCATGTATAATTATGCTAATGTATCATGTACAAATGAGATTTAAGGTTATATGTATGGAAATGTGCATTTTGGATATGTAATGGCAAGACTAGTATTATGGAAATGTATATGGCATGGGCTGAGAGAGTGAGTTTGCAAATTATGGGTTTGTGCACCTTTGAGACAAGTTTAAAATGTCATTTTTGTAATATCTGATTTTCTAAAAATGAGAGAAAACACAAGAAATGTAACATACGATTTCTCTATAAATGAACGAAATTCACTGGATACAAAAGCAAGTCCCCTGAAATGACTTAGTGAAGATCCTAAAAAATTTAGGAAGCATTCTAGACTCCTAAAAATAAGAATCCTAGGCCCAAATAGAAAGAAAAAATGGAGCTAGAATGAAGAAACAAATTTGAACGAAATGTTGATGAAACGTAAGGGCATTTTTATCATTTTGAGCAAATTTTGGAATTCACATAGGAGGGTTTTCTAAATGAAAGTTTTGAGTTCTCCAGGGTTCTCAGAAGCCCTGAAAACTATGGAAGCCCCGGGACAGCTAAAGCTCATCCAGTGGATGTTTTCCAACATCGGTTGACCTAAACTTTGACTAGTTCATTTGGAAAGGTTTTAAATCTAATTTGGATGAAACCAAAGACATTTTATGAATTAAAGGACCTAAATTTTGATCTCCACCTCCTTGATGTGTGAGGTCAAGGGAAAGGACTCAAGGCTCAAGGAAAAAGTGTGTAAATGTAAACAAGGTAGCTCTCTCTACCTTCCCTCATGCATGAATGTGTGCTTACATTTTCTTTGAATGTGTGTATATATGTTTTAAGCTATGTAAAGTATTTTAGCATGAGTTTTTAGTCCATGGTACCATAATGATGTTTTATGCATTTAAATGATATTTTATATGCTTGTATTAGTTTACTTGAGTGTGAAGAAGCCAAGAACCCTCCAGCTATGGTGAGGATGAGCCAAGAACCCAAGTTAGTTGGTTGAGTAAAGAGGCTCCCAAAAGGGAGGTTAACACTTAAGAGAAAGGTTGAGTAAAAAATATCTTAAAGAAAATGGGTGAGGCAAGTCCAAAATCCATAAGTGAATAAGTGAGGCTAATCCACTCACTTGGCAAGCCTATGTATACTATGTATGACTTGTTCAAATGCCAAGAATGTTTCTTGAATGCTCACATATGTTAATATATCCATGCATGCATTTTCAAGGCTTGTATTGCACACTTTATGTGTGTTGAAAGGGAGATGAGCTATTAGGATTCCTTGAATCTCATTCCTTCCTCTCCAATGTCTTAACATGATAGGTGAACCAATTGAGAGTGTAATGGAAGCCACCAAGCCAAGGAAAAGGAGATTAACATCAAAATGCATGAAATGGCCTAGTTATGTCTCTTTTGTAGCCATACACATGGCATATGATGTAATCCCATGATGAAATTATTATGTATCCATTCAAACATGTGTAAATACCCACACATTTGATGTATGTATGAGCTTTAGTGCCATATGAATGATAATGTAGATTTTGGGTGTTGAATGGCAAGAGAAAGTGTATGAAATCTTGTGTATGGCATGGGGTGAGAGAGTGAGTTTGAGAAATCTGGGTTTATACACCTTTGGGACAAGTTTAGAGGGTCATTTTGATGCAATCACTTGTTCAAGTTGTAACATCCGGTTTTTTGAAAATGAGAGAAAACATGAGAAACGTAACATACGATTTCTCCGTAAATGAACAAAATTACTGGATACAAAAGGAAGTCCTCTGAAATGAGATAGTTAAAGTCCCAAAAAATTTGGGAAGCATGCTAGACTCCTAAAAATGAGAATCCTAGGCTCAGATAGAAAGAAAAATGGAGCTAGAATGAAGAAACAATTTCTTACAAAAAGTTTACAAAACATAATGGTATTTTCGTATTTTTGAGCAAATTTTGGAATTCACACAGGAGGACTTTTTAAATGAAATTTTTGAGTTTTTTGGGGTCCTCAGAGGCCCTGAAAATGATGGAAACTCCCAGGATAATTAAAACCACTCTGGTGGGCGTTTTCTAATGTCAATTGACCCAAACTTTGACTGATTCATTCAGGAAAGTTTTAGCTCTGATTTGAGTGATTCCAAAGGCATTTTACTAAATTGGGAACCTAAATTTTATAATGGAAACGATGGTTCTAAAAAAGAAGCTAAAATGAAGGAGAAACAAAAATGCAAAGTATAAAGGGCAAAATTAAAATTTTTGAAAAAGTCATTGTCCTACTCCTATATATAAGTGGTGCCCCACTTTCTCCCCTATTTGGAATCAAAAAATTTTGCATAATTTCAGAAGAGAGGGGTAAGGTTTTGGGTGCACCAAGATAAGAGGAGAAGGAGAAGAAATTCCAAGCTAAAGGTATGATTTTATGGTTGTTTTTCATTCTTTTCTCCATCCACACCACCTCTCCTTCATCCTCCTTGATTTCCTTTGATTAAAATGAAGTTTATAAATCTGATTCAAGGGAGAAATTCAAAGGAAATTTCGGATTTGAAAAGAGGAGCTTGGAGAAAGCAAGATTCAAGCCAAACTAAGCCAGGAAATAAGGTAAAATTACATCCTATGGTTGATATCTTCCATCACCCTTCTTCTCCATTTTGCCTAACCCTAGGGCTATAGGATGATCTGATTTTCTAGCCCAACCAAGCATGAATCTTAGGTATTTGATGGAGAAGAACAGGAATATGCAAAGAAAACAATAAAATAACCATTAGATTTAAAGATGCAAATTCTAGGGTTTCAAATGTTCCTTTCAAATTCTGATTTTGTGTGATGATTCCTAGGTCTAATTAAGAGTTTAAATGAGTTCTTGAGACCCCTAAGATGCTCCCTATAAGCTTCCTCCTTCAAGAAAACAAAGCACACTCCAAGGAACCCTAAACCATGCATAGTCTTAGCCAAACCATGTTCTTATAGCTAGGGAGAGTTTTAAATTTTTCTAAGGCCATTCTTAAGTCGTATTTGATGAATGAAAATAAAGGGAGGCCTTGGAAAAAATTTAAAACTCATAGAAAGTGATTTGGTGTCTTAGGTTCTATATTATGATCTAAAGAAGTAACATGATCTTAGGCTCTTTGTTTTAATTGTGTGATGACTCCAAGAGGCTTAAAAGGAGTCAAGAATCATATTTGAAAGTAAAGAATGAAGCTTATAATTTATTTGAGGGGTGTTTCTTCATTAGGTGCATTTATAGGCCATAATGGAACTTATAGAGCAATCTAGCATCTAAGCAAATTGTATGGGCTTAAAGATTGTTTCATTAATCTAATTAGCTCCTATAAATTGTATCTAGGATAAAAGAAACTATCTTCACAAGCTTATGGGTATGTGACCAAAAGAGGTGGCTTGAAATCTAAGGAAAAAGTGTGTGATTGTGTACAAGGTAGCTCTCTCCACCTTCTTTTATGCATGGATGTGTGTTTAGCTTGTCTTAGAATGTGTGTGTGTGTATTTTCAAGCCATGAAAAGTATGCTAGCATGATTTTATATGCCATGATTTTATGATGTCATGTTATGTTTTTCAAATGAATGTATGATGTTTGTTGAGTTTGCTTGAGTATGGAGAGGCCAATAACTCTTGACCATGGTGAGGATGAGCCAGGAACCCTTGAGATTGGTTGAGACAAAGTAAAGAGTCTCCCAAAAGCAAAGTGGGCTCCCAAGAGTATGGTTGAGTCCAAAGCTCTTAAAGAATGGGTGAGGCAAGTCCAAAATCCATGAGAAAAAGTGTAAGGCCAATCCAAACACTTGGTGATCTCTTGAATGTCTTGTATGACTTGTTCACATGCCAAGCTTGCTTCTTAAATATTCATGACTTCTATTTTATCCATGCATGCATTTGTAAAGCTTGCTTTGCATATATTATGTATGATTGAATGGGAGATGAGCTATTGGGATTCTTTGAATCTCATCCCCTCCTCTCCAATGATCTTACATGCTAGGTGGACTAAGTGGATATGGTAATAGGAGCCTGTTACATTGAAGGAAGAAGATTGACATCTATATGTCTAGCATTTACCTTTTTAAAACTATAATGATATATATTATTGTTGTAAATGGTTTATGACCCTTGAAACATATGTAATTATGATATTATATGATGTAGAAATGAAAGTATGTATTATATAAATGATAGAATGTGAATTGAGTATGTATGGCAAAGATAGCTTCATGAATGAGTTTATGAAAATGTGCATAAGTGTGGATGAGAAGGCCAAAATTAGATGCATGAGGTTTGGGACCATTTGAGCAACTTACATGTAAGATCCGGTTCCCTGAAAACCAGAGGAAATGTGAGAAACGTAACATATAGTTTCTCCGTTAACAAACGAAACTTATCGGATACAAAAGGAAGTCCCCCAAGATGATGGAGTTAAGGTCCCAAAAATTTTGGGAAGCATTCTAGACTCCTAAATATGAGAATCCCAGGCTCAGACGGAAAGAAAAATGAAGCTAGAATGAAGAAACAATTTCTCACGAAAAGCCTACGAAATGTAATGGCATTTTCGTAATTTCGAGCAATTTTTGGAATCCACACAGGAGGGCTTTTTAAATGAAAATTTTGAGTTCTCCGGGGTTCTCAGAGGCCCTAAAAACCATGGGAAGCCCCGGGACAGTTAAATCCCCTTCGGTGGATGTTTTCCAACGTCAATGTGCTCGAACTTTGACGAATCCGTTCGGAAAGGTTTTAGCTCCAATTTGAGTGATTCCAAAGGTGTTTTACTAAATTGGGAACCTAAATTTTATAATGGAAAAGACGGTTCTCAAAAAGGAGCTAAAACAAAGGAGAAACAAAAATGCAAAGTATGAAGGGCAAAATAGGAATTTTTGAAAAAGTCCTTTTACCATAGCTATATATAGGTGGCACCTCACATTTTCCTTCATTTCACTTCAGATTTTCCAGCCCCAAATCAGAAGAAGAACCCTAAGGGAGAGGCACCCAAGAGAGGAAGAAGAAGGAAGAAGAAAGCCAAGCTTAAGGTATGTTTTCATGGCAATTTTTCTTGCTTTTCTCCACCTCCACCACCTCTCCTTCATTCTCCTTTCTTTCCTTGGATTAAAATGAGGTTTATAAATCTGATTCAAGGGAGATATTCAAGGGAAAGTTCGGATTTGAAGAGAGGAGCTTGGAGAAATCAAGATTCAAACCAAACTAAGCAAGGAAACAAGGTAAAAATGCATCCTATGGTTGATGCCTTTCACCCCACTTCTTCTCCATTTCGACCTAGACCAAGAGCCCTAGGAAGATCTGATTTCCAAGCCCAACCAAGCATGATTCTTAGGTATTTGATGGAGAGGAATAAGAATATGCAAAGAAAATAATAAAATAACCATTAGATTTCAAGATGCAAGTTCTAGGGTTTCAATTGCACCTTGTAAAATCTGATTTTGTATGATGATTCCTAGGCCTAAGTAAGAGTTTAAATGAGCTCCCAAGATCCCTAAGAGGCTCCCCATATGCTTCTTTCCTTGAGAAAACAAAGAAAGCTCCATGGAACCCAATATGCTTCATAGCCTCGGCCTAGATGGGTTCTCCTAGCTAAGGAGAGTTTTAAATTTTTCTAAGGCCATTCTTGAGTCATATTTGATGAATGAAAATGAGGGGAGGCCTTGGAAAAAATTTAGAACTCATAGAAAGTGATTTGGTGCCTTAGGTTTCATATTATGACCTAAAGAAGCAACATGATGTTAGCCTCTTTGTTTTAATTGTGTGATGACTCCAAGAGGCTTAAAAGGAGTCAAGAATCATATTTGAGAGGAAAGAATGGAGCTTAGAAATTGTTTGAGGAGTGTTGCTTCATTAGGTGCATTTATGGACCATAATGGAGCCTATAGAGCAATCTAGTATCTAAGCAAGTTGTATGACCTTAAAGTTTGTTTCATGAACCTAATTGGCTCCCATAAATTGTATCTAGGCCAAGAGAAACCATCTCTACCAAATTGTGGGTGTGTGGCCGAAAGAGGAGGCTTGAAAGCTAAGGAAAAAGTGTATGAAATTGTGCAAGGTAGCTCTCTCCATCTTCTGTCATGCATGGATGTGTGTTTAGCTTGTTTTAGAATGTGTGTATGTATAATTTCAAGCTATGAAAAGTATGCTAGCATTCTTTATATGCTATGAGCCTTGATGCCATATTATGTTTTCTAATGACTGCATGATGTTTGTATGAGTTTACTTGAGTGTGGAGAGGCCAAGAACCCTTTCCTTGGGTGAGGATGAGCCAAGAACCCTTGAACTTGGTTGAGACAAAGCAAAGAGTCTTCCAAAAGCAAAGTGGGCTCCCAAGAGTATGGTTGAGTCCAAAATGCTCAAGAATGGGTGAGGCAAGTCCAAAATCTATGAGGAGAAGTGTGAGGCCAATCCAAACACTTGATGAGCTCTTGAATGATTTGTATGAGTTGTTCACATGCCAAGTTTACTTTAAAAATGTCCATGGCTTTTATTTCCTCTATGCATGCATTTGTAAAGCTTGCTTTGCACATATTATGTGTGATTGAATGGGAGATGAGCTATTGGGATTCTTTGAATCTCATCCCCTCCTCTCCAATGATCTAACGTGCTAGGTGGACCAAGTACTTATGGTGAAGGGAGCCAACAACCATGAAGAGCAAGGATTGACAAGCCTATGTGTTATTTTAGCCATTTTGGAACCATAATGATAGTTCATAATGTATATGATGTTATATATGTACCATGAACCATAAGACATGTGTAAATATACTATTATGTGATGTTTAGATGTATGAAAATGATATATGACCTATAACACTTATTTTGAGTATGGAAGGTCAAGGTGTGCAATATGGGATTTTAATGAATGTATGCATAAGTGTGGGTTGAATGGCCAAAATGAGATGCATGAGATTTGGGACCATTTGGGCAGCTCACTTAAGTCTCAAATGTACTTTTGGACTTGCCCAAAAGGTGCCACAACCAAGGGAAGGCCATTTGGCAATTTTGGTACCTCATATGGAGCCAAAATTGACCAATATGAAACCCTATATCACTTTTTAGCCAAATAAGTTAGTCTTGGTCTAAAATCTGGCATGCAATTAGGTCTCATTGAGAGCTTTCTGGGAAGCTAAAGATCATAATTTTTGGAGGTCTACAAAATATTTGATGATTTTTCAAAGTTGGCAAAATTGATGTTTCTGGTTTGCTGCACTATTCATTTGGTCCGAAATTGTTTTCTGTCACTCGAAATTCAAATGATGTCCAATTACCACGAAATTTTGTACAGAGAAACTAGATAATCACAGTGACTCATGCCAACTAGAAGCATCTCATTTGGAGGTCTAGAGAGGGAGATATGAATTTTTGAAGTTTCTGTCCAGTATCAGTAACCTAGCCCAACCAGAAGTACTGTTCCATCAATTTCTAAGATCTGGGCTTGATGAACTGATATGGAGATATTTTCCCCTCTAGTTAACATCCACAGATTTCCAGATTGGTATCATTTTCATGGATTAGATTTTTGTGGAATTAATTGGACATTTTTGAAGTTCATATCAGTAAACTGTGACAGCATCAAGACCCAGTCCGACCTCCAGACTATTTCGCATGTCAAATGCTTTTTGTGTGGGATTTTATGACTTGAACATATTTTTATCATGAAGTAGACGTCCCAAGCTTTCTAGAATGACCAAGATTGCATGTTTTTGATTTTTTTTAGATTTAGTTATGATTTTCTAAAGTTTGTGACAGAAAAGAGGAAATCCTGGCCGAAAATGCAAACACGGATTTCTTATGCTCCTTTTCTTTCCACGAGTTGTAGGCCAAATTTGATGATGGAAATGAGTTATATTCATGTGTTTAAGTATGAGAAAGTGATACATGCTTTCATGTGGCCTATGGGACTCTGAAAGAAAAATTTTACCTGTGGAGAAATGTATTTTTATTCATAACTCTCTATGCCACTATATTGTTTCTATAGAACAAACATAAGATGAGGCATGAGAATTGTATGAATTGAGTCCTAGAAGCATGGTGTTACATCTTACACAAGTCCTAAATGTGCTTTTAAATTTGCCCAAAAAGTGCCAAAACCAAAGGAAAGCTATTTGGCAATTTTGGTATCCTATATGGAGTCAAAATTTATCATAATGGAACCCTATATCACTTTTTAGCCAAATGAATTGTTCTTGGTCTGAGATTTGGCATTTAATTAGGTCTCATTAAGAGATTTTTGGAAAGTTAAAGATCATAATTTTTGAAGGTCTACAGAATATTTGAGAATTTTTCAAAGTTGGCAATTTTTTTGGTTTTGGTCTGCTGCACTATTCATTTGGTCTGAAATTGAATTCTGTCACAGGAGGCTCAAATGATGTCCAATTGCTATAAAATTTTATACAAAGAAACTAGACATTCACAGTGACTCGTGCCACTAGAAGCACCTCATTTGGAGGTCTAGAGAGGGAGATATGATTTTTTGAACATTCTGTCCAGTATTAAGGGTTTTGCCTGACTTGAGTTATTGTTCTATTAAATTCTGAGGTTTGGGCTTGATGACCTAGTCTGAAAATATTTTTTTCCTCTAATTAGCATCCATAGCTTTCCATATTGGCATCATTTTCATGGATTGGATTTTTGTGGAATTAATTGGACATTTTCAAAGTTTTCTACAGAATTTTATGATAGTTCCAGAATGCAGCCTGACCTCTAGACCATTTTGGATGCCAAAAGTCTTTTATGATGGATGTTATGATCTGGGCATATTTGTAGTGTGAAGTAGACATCCATATCTTTCTAGAATGACCAAGAATGCATGTTTTTTATTTTTTTAGATTTAGTTATGATTTTCCAAAGTTTGGTTAGAAAAAGGGCCAATTCTAGCCGAAAATGCACTCGGTTATTTTGAGCTCTTCTTTGATATCCTTGAGTTGTGGGCATGATTTTATGATGCAAAGTAGTTTTATTGATGTAATTAAATATGAGGATGTATGATATGAGCTCACACGGTCCATGTGACATAGAATGAAATTTTTATACACGACACAACGCAAGAAATTATATTATTTTAACTCATTTTTCTTGCTCCTTCATGGAAATTATGAATGTGAGACATGTAAATATTGTGATATGAGCTAGAAATATATGGTGTTATACAAGTGGCCACACAAGCTTGGGAAGCACAATTGGACACTTTGATGCTAGTTAAGACTATAAAAATGACCAAATTGAAACCCTATAGCACAAACTGATCAATGAATAAATCTTCCCATAAAATTTGTCAGACATGTAGGGCTCATTGAAATATTTTTGGGAAGGTAAAGTGGAGAAAAATTAGAGCTCTATAGAATCAATTATAAATTTTCAAAATTGGGATTTTTCTGCTGTTCTAGTGCATGTACTGTTCATATGGTTAGTTTTGTGTTCTATGTCATCCAATAGCCAAATGATGTCTAATACTTGTGAAATTTTACAAGAATAAACTAGAGATCTTAAGCTTTCTGTGACCACCAAGATCACATTATTTGGAGGTCTGAGCAGAGAGTTATGAATTTTTAAAGTTTACTATCAACACTAGTAGCACCACTAGACCTCCAGTACTGTTCCATCATAATTCAGTTCCCAAATGGTCTTGGTCTGGTTTGGAGATATTTTCTCTTAAATTTAACATCTATATCTTCTTAGATTGACTAAATTTGCATGATTTGTATTTTTTTGGAATTAGTTGTTAATTCTAAAGTTTATGACAGTAAGTTGTGATAGTAGCCCAAGCAGCTGAGACCTTGGATGATTTTTGAAAATCAAACATCTTTTGCTTGATGTTCTATGACCTAAAATTATTTTTAATACAAAGTAGACATCTGTATCTTTCTATCATGGTAAAGAATGCATGATTTTGATTTTTCTAGAATTAGTTATGAGTTTTCAAATTTGTGACAGAAAGCAAGCAATTCTGCCCTAGGTTACCCTATGAAATTTTATGTGTTTCTTTCACTTGCACGATTTCTAAGCCACTTTTGGTGATGGATTTGAATTGTATCTACATAATTAAATATCATAATGTGATATATGAGTTTATATGGTCCACGGGACACTGAATGAAAAATTTATCCCCTACGTGACGCAAATTCATTCATTATTTTTGTTGCTCTTTCCTTAGAAACCTGTGAAATTCTTGGAAATGAGTGTAGATAAGGAGTGAGATGAGCTATATAGTTATGGTGCTACAATTTTGGTGCAATCCTAGGTGCTCAAGTGACCACACAAACTTGGGAAGTAAAATTGCGCACTTAGGTGCTTGTAAAGACCATGAAAATGACCAAACTGGAACCCTATGGCACAAACTGAACAAATGGATGAATCTTCCCATGAAATTTTGTATACATGTAAGGCTCATTGGGATATATTTGGAAGCTAAAGTGCAAAAAAATCAGAGCTCTATAGAATTAACTATGAATTTTCAAAGTTGGGAAATTTTCTAGTTTTGGTTTAGTTCACTGTTCATAAGGTTAGTTTTGTGTTTTGTGTCATCTGATCATCAAATGGTGTCCAATGCTTGTAACATTTTATAGATATAAATTAGAGATTATAAGATTTCACTGGCCACCAAGATCACCTCATTTAGAGGTCGGAGTAAAGAGTTATAAATTTTTAAAATTTCATGTCAGTATTAATAATGCCACTAGACCTCTAGTATTGTTCAATCATAATTTAGTTTCTAAATGGACTGGACGTGATCTATAACTATTTTTTCCTTAAATTTAACATCTGTAGAGTCTTATATTGACCAAATTTTAATGATTTGGATTTTTTTGGAATTAGTTATGAATTTTCAAAATTTATGACAATAAGTTATGATAGTAGCCCAAGCAGCTGCAAGCTTGAGTGCTTTTTGATTGTCAAACATTTTCTACTTGGTATTTCATGACTTGATCATATTTTTAGCATAAATTAGACATCTATAGATTTCTAGAATGGTAAAGAATGTGTAATTTTGATTTTTTGAGAATTAATTATGATTTTTCAAACATTGTGATAGAAAAGGAAAAATTCTAGCTGAGGTTGCAACTATGAATTTTGTGTAATTCCTCTACTTGCACAAGTTCTAGGCCACTTTAGATGATGGAAATGAGCTGTATCTATGTAATTAAATATGAGAATGTGATGCATGAACTCACATGGTCCACGTGACATCGAATAGAATTTTCATCCCATACGTAACGTAAAGAAATTCATTATTTTGTATGCCATTTTCTTGTGATTCTTAAGAAGTGCATGGCATGAAGCATATAATTTGCATGAGAAAGGATAAAAAGTTATGGTGTTATATTTATTGGTATTAGAGCAAAGGTTCAGGCTCTTAATGTGGCTTGTGGCTTGTGCTTATGAGTGGCCTAGATGTATATGAGCTATTTTGTGGATAAATTGATTGTGTTGATGGTGGAAGTGTTCCCTTTTCATGCTAAAGTTTGTTATGATATTTCAGAGCTATGGTGAACACTAGGAGAGGTCGGCCCTCTAGAAAAGCTTGTGGAGATGATAGAACCAAGCCCAGTGATCTGATAACTGGAGCCTTATAATCTATTATGGCTCGCCTAGATCAGCAACAGGCTGTGATTTTACAGCTACAAGAACGGCTTGCTGAAAGAGATAGCCAGGGCCTTACACCTACTCCTCCACAGCCACCTCACCACTTATATCATCTCAAGCACTCAAGGGTGACTCACTCAGACTCGCAGCCACATGTACAAATGGTTGCTGTAATACCTCCCTATATAACGCCTCTCCTACTACTAATGCCTCATATAGGACTTAGAAGAGCCATTGGAAATTTGAACTAATGAAAATTTTCTTCCCTAACATATGTTTTCTGAACTTGCTCATACAATTTTACTATTCATTTGGTCATTCCCATAATATTGTCTAACTTTGAAAACAATCAATTAATTATAGAAAAATCGTATGAGGTTGGTTTAAGGCTCTAATTCAAGCTCTCTAAGTCCTTTACAAGGGAAAAATACTTACTCAACAGAATACATATGAATTCGTATAAAAATATCCTTACAAAAATTGGATGATTTTTACCCCTCCTTTAACATATTGTATTTATATTGATTTGTCCTTACATGAGTGCATGTATCTTTGCATTCTAGGCATGCTAGCCATATTCTCTTTACTTAAGAGTTAAGTATATACATGGTTCTTTATTACATACCTGAGTACCTTACAACACCATAGCATAACTTATACATACAAGAATTCAAGATACTTAATTACATGACCAAAATGTGATACATAAAAGTAAAATCCTCGGTTTATGCCTCCACACCTTTTGCCCTTTCTTTGCCTGAGCTCGAACCTAATATAAGTTATGTTTGGGGTGAGATTATGAAATCTCAATAGTAGTAAACCAATCTCATCCACAAGCTAGCATGTAAGTACATAACATAATGCCAATCAAGATATCACATACTACATAGTGATGCAAGGAATTTCATACAAGGCCAAGCAATATTCTAGCATACATGTCTCATCGTATAGCATCAATGCCATTCAGTACAACATAATACTCATCATTATACCAACACACAAACTTAAAGAAAGAGAAAGGAAAACTACTACCTTAGTAATCTGGCTCTTCAAGCTTTAGTACTCGGTTCACTTGCTCTTAGAGTTTCCAAACAATTATCAAACCCTATAATTATAACGATAATTCATTACAATCAACACATAGACCCAAAATCCTAGAGTAATATAGCCCATTTTAAACTTCATGGGACCGTTGGAATTGGAGAAATCCAACTCCTTCCCTTCCAATGCACTATAGCCGAATAGTACGCATTACTTGCCCAAAATTTAGGAATTTTATTTCATGGGTTTTGGGGGCTTTCCTATTGGTATTCCTAGCTAAAAACACCCTTTTGAATCCATTGAAAAGGATAAAATTATCAAATTCCAGCCCCAACAATACGTTTTGTCATAACATAAGCTAGCTTCGTTTTAGGTCCGAAAGTGAGTTTCTTTGGTTCTAAAAATTCCATAGCCTGTTCCTTTATGTTTTAGGGCATGAAATTTGGTATACATGACGTTAAGACATTGAGAAAACACCATAAAAATTTTGGGAAAATTCGGACAGCATCTACCTAACATTTTCATTTTCCCAAAAATTTACAAGCTTTGTGTTTTTCAAGGCTCCAACAAACAACAAAATGGATGAGCTCATGTGCCCTCCATAGCCAATATATAAACTCCATTCCTAGGCCTTCATATTTAACATATAAACTCAATTTCTAATGATCCATATTCTGTCTAAAAGTGACTCAACTAGGGTTTAACAAAACTAACTTAAAACATGTGATTTTCAAGTGCAAGGTGGAGAAAACTTACTCTTTAAGCTTAATCCTTGCTTCCTTTGCTTTTCTCACTCTAAAATCCTTTCTCTTCCCACTTAGAGCAATGTTCCACCTTGAAGAAAAGATGAAGCTGCCCTTTGGAGAAAATGGTTAGAGGATGGAGAAGATAAAGAAATTTGATGAAAAATGGTGGTAATTTTGCTTGGTTTCACTTCTTCTCACACTTTTTCTCCCTCTCTCTCTCTCTTCACTGTTTTCTTTCTTTCTCCCTTGTGTGTGGCGTGAAAATGGTGGAATGGAGGTGAAGGAGATGAATCTAATGAAGTTAAATGATCACACTAAATTTGGACCCTTGGATCAACCTTTTCAAGATCAAATCTTAACCTTCCATTCCTTTTTCTTTTGATTTTTTCTAATTTCATAATTACATATCTTTTTCCAAAAATTCTTGACCACACACTTGGAAGCCTTTTCTTAGCCCTTAAGTCATGGTTAGTAACCGTGGTTAATTTTCTTAACTCAACCATGGTCAACTTTTAACTTAACCATAGTTAGTTTCCAACTTAACTATGGTTAGTTCTTTAAAACAACTAAAATCATTTTCTTCTTTATTTTATGTTATTTTATATTTATATTTGGGTTTCATCTTCTCTAGAAGCCTAATTATATCTTCTCTTCTCTTTTGGGCCTTTAGAATCGGCTATTGGGCCTTACAGCCATCTAAAAATCAGTATCTGGGCCAGATTAAGGTTTCACGGTACAATACCTACTTTTAGATTTTCTATAATTTATAAATATGATTTCCTCTACTTTCTGGCCATGCTGAGCTTTAAACATAGATCAGGGGTCCTTAACCTCAATTCTCATAAATTTCCGTGTCAATCGGACACCTAGGTCATATAGGTGTAATTTTCACCATTTTTTATTATGATTGTGTTATAAAATTTTTATTTGCTATAATTTAATCCTTGAAACTCCTTCAGGATTTCTTAGCTTTTTTACTATTTCTATTTTTGTAGTTGTTATAACTTTTTTTTTCTATTTTGCTCATAATTATTGATCGAGCTAACTAGATCCTAGACCAGATCCCGCTCGGCCATCTGGATAATTTGGCTTCATTGGACTCGTCTCATCAATTGGAGTTTAACCATGGGTCACGGATTTCTGATATTCTTGTCCGATTTTTTGATATCCATGCCTAAAACCACGAATATAGGGTGAAACTAGAGTTTCCTAAACTTTCAGGCAATTTATACATCTTGCCCTGCTCATAATTTTTTCTTTGCATTTTGGTCCTTAACTCCTTTATACTTGACTTTGGAGGCTCTTCGGGACCTTTTTTTGAATTCCTTTTTTTTTTCATATATTTTAGCCCCAATTTTAGGGCACTTCTGGCTTGACTCATCATTATTTGCAGTCTAAAAGATTATTTTAATTTTATTAGACCTTAATTTACTCTATTTGGGGGACTTCCTTTTGTATCCGGTGAATTTCGTACGTTGACTGTGAGAAACCATATGCTACGTTTCTCGCGTTTCCTTACGTTTTCTTGACTTTCCAGAAAATCGGATGTTACAGTTGCCCCTATTCCACCAGCTCAGATGCCTCCAGCCCAGGAGTAGCACTCTATTAGCCAGGTTATTACTCAGTTCAAAAAATTTGGGCCTCCCACTTTTGATGGTGAGATGAATACAAAGAAAGCCGAGGCCTGGATTATGTAGTTAGAGAAAATCTTCTGGGTGATGGAGTGCACATATGAGTAGAAAGTCACTATGGATATTTTCCAACTGGAAAGAGAAGCGGATTTCTAGTGGAGGGGCACTGAGCCTATCTTAAAAGCGAGGAACCTTCCGATTACATGGGAGGTGTTTTCCTAGGCTTTTTATGAGAGGTACTTCCCCAGTTCAATTAGAGATGAGAAGGAGTCAGAATTTATATTCCTGAAATAGACAAAGGGGATGCCTATGGACTAGTACGTGACTAAATTTGTAGAGCTCTCCAGATACTTCTCTTATTTATAGAGGCATGATGATGAGCAGTGGAGAGCAGATAGGCTAGAGAAAGGTTTACTTCTTGATATCAAAGATAGGGTAGTGCCACAGAGGATTAGGCACTTTAACACCCTGGTTGAGATATGTATAGTGATAGAGGCGAACCTCAGAAGAATGTAGCCTACCTTCAGTGCTAGACCACCCCTCCTTGAGCCCCCAAGAGACCTAGAGAGGGATCACAGGCCGCAGTTACTAGCAAGAAAGGTGGCAGAAGCCAGTGGAGCTGAAGGAGCAAGAAACAAAAAACTCAGTCCAGTAAAGGTAGCTCTACACCTATGGTATGTCCTTAGTGTGGCAAGAACCACGAAACCAGACCATGCTACGCAGGGTAGAATATATGCTTCCAGTGTGGTAGGCCAGGACATATGGCTAGGGACTGCACCCAGGCTCCTCCGCAGTTCACACAGTAGAGGGAGATGGCTCTTGCTCCCAGACCTCAAATCCAGGGTAGAGTCTTTGCCGTATCACAATAAAAGGCTAGCCAATCCCCAAGTCTAATTCAAGGTACTATTAGAATAAATGATTTTTCTATAACTACATTGTTTGATTCGAGTGCTAGCCATTCTTTCATATCATATGATTGTGCTAGGAGGTTGGGTCTAAGTATGCATACACTATCGTATGATTTGCATGTATCTACCCCTACAAGAAACTGAGGCATCACCTCCTATGCTTGCTTGAATTGTAACACCCCATAATTAATTAAGGTATTAATCATGGATTAGACTAATTAGGAATAATTGAAATGAGATAATTGGATAAATTAAGTGAATGAAGATTTTAGAGAGATAAATTATTAAAATAGGTTTGAGATTTAATTAGGATAGAAATTCTATCTAGGCTTAAATTAATAGATTATGAGAAGAGGCTAATGGAGGCCCAAAGGGTTAGGTGCAGACCCAACCCAATTTAGTGTGATGGAGGCCCAAAATCCACCTTGTATAGACTCCTTTAAGTGGACCAATGACCCTTGTACAGACCCAAAACCTTTGGGCTCTTAAAATTTAGTTTGGCCCAATTAAACTTCAGCAACCCATTGCATATAAAACTGGCCCAGTAAAATTCTACAGCCCAACACTCTAAAAACTAGCTTAACATGCAAAAACCTGAAGCCCATTAAGAGATGGATCTTGGAGCAACCCATGACCCACATTTGACCCAACTTAAACCCAACTAAAACCCTAATACACCAACCTCTCCCTCACACTTGCTGAAACACAAAACACAAAGAGAAAATTCGGAGCTTGGAGAGGAGGCTAGGGTTGGGGGCACTAATTCTGCATTTTTTCACATTTAGAGCAAGATTCAGCCAAGGTAATAGTTATACAACTTAATCCCCCCATCTTCCTCTTTAATTTGGTCTTATTAGTTTTTCACTTGGAGTATTTTTACTCTACTCAAAATTTGAAATGTGGGAATTTGGGGATTTTCTTGGTAAAATTCATAGGTTGAGGTTAGGGCTGACCTTGGGTGAGTTTAAACCCTCCATTATGATGCTTCATTTGTTAATTTGAGACCCCCATAGCTGACTTATAAAATGGGTATTAATTTTGTATGAATTTGCTTAGGATTATGGGTGGAATATTGAGTTTTCTGGTAGAGGACAATTTAATCCGAATTTGGGACTTATAGTGGCTGAGTAAGTGATTCTTAGGTAGTCATTAGCATCTTAAATTCTTTGGGTATTGATTGTAACTGTTAATGATGAATTAGAGTAGTAATTCTATGATGCTATGGTTATAGGAGGATTTCTGCACCATTGGTGACTGTTGCAAGTGTCTACAAGTGAGGTAACCGGGTTATATCAATTCCATGTATATATTTGATTTAATTTCATATATTGCTGTATATGAATGATTTAAAATGCTGAATGAATTGGTTGCCTATCTGTTGAATTGTGACTGGACCTTGTGAGTCCATGGTGGAGCTGTGGTGGGCTGCCACCCGTGCATGTGCTTCGATCGAGCACTGGGTTATAATCAAACCCAGATGCACTGAGCCCCAGTTGTGCTCAATAGGGAGTAGGTGCCGTGGACGGGCCTTTCCTGGTGTTAATGGCCTTTAACATGTGATAATATGATTGCTAGTATGGGATAGTAATTATGATAGCCTAATTACTTCATTTGCTGATATGATGTATGTGATTCTGATGTTGATTTTGATTCATGCTTATATGCTAATTAAATTGGATATATGATGGAATTGCTTTGGTTACTGAGATTTATATCTCACCCATTTTATGGGATTAATATTTTAGGTGAAAGTTCCTCGGGTAAGGATAAGGGTAAGTAAGTGGATGAACATCCATGAGCTGAGGGCGGGTGTGGGGAGCTACACTTGGTCTGAGTAGAATAGGGTAGATGCAATTTTGTTATTAGTTTACATAGCATCATCATGTAATCATGTAGCCAAGTGTAGGCGTTTATATTTTGTTTGATTGAAATATAACCGTTAAGGATTCAAGTCTCATTATAGTTGAATATTAATGTATGAACGTATAGCAATATATATATTTGTAGTTTTGCTAAAATTGTGATATGGATCACTATATAGGAATCATAGTCATATGATGCCTTGGATGTAAGCTATTGTTGAATGGAATCTCTATGGAATTTACATGGGATGTAAATTGCTGCTAATGCATGTGATTTTGCTGTCATATATTCTTGAGTTTGCTGATATGAGCTAGTGGAACAAGTAGGAAGTAGTGTTTAAGTTTTGCAATGGTAATGGATGGATTGATGGGTAAATAGGGTAGATAAACACCATTAGGACCACAAAAAACAAGGGTAGGTGGACCTAGAGTGTTTCTAAGATGAGATTTGGAGTGTAGAGGGCGAAATTTAGGTAATATGGTCACGGGAGGGAGTTTCGCCACAGCTAAGAAGGCTTCGCCGCAGCCAAAGGAGAGACAGAGCCGAAAGGCACCGCGGCATAACCAATCCCGCCGCGGCACAAAGTGAAAAAAATCACCCAGGAAGGTAACAGAAGCAAAACTCGCCGCGGCGCATTATGTCCTGTCGCGGCACGAGTCGAGAAAATTAAATAAAGGTTAGACAGAAGCAAAACTCGTCGCAGCGTGAATATATTGCGTCGAGGCGAGAATCCTGGGAGTTGAGAGCAGTAGTTCCAGGAGGCGTTCCGCCGCAGCGCCACATAGGTTGGCCGCGGCGAAGGTCCAACTCGCCGCGGCAAGATTTGCTAAATTTGTCCAGCGATTCTAGAGAGTAACTTCGCCGTGACAGGGAAGGTTTAGGCAGTGGTGTAAGTCCCCAACCTACTCTTTTGAACCTAGAAACCCCAATTTCTCCAACAGTAATGGTATGAGATGATATAGGAGTACTTGTGGGAGGTTATTGGGTATTGAAACTGACGGATGGTTGAATCATAAGCCTCTTATGGTAGTAAGATTTCTTTTATGAGAATTTTATTTTTGTTGAGGTGGTATGGTGATGACTCTAACATCAAGGTTCAAATTTTCCCTATACTTTCATAATGTGATAATTGTAACCACTCAAACCTTGATAATTAATTATTAATCGTATACTTAACCATAATTACAATGATTAGAAGGTAGGGTTGTCACATGAATTGTGTGGTCCAATTTAATTATTGCCTTACCACCTTCAATTTGATTTGTATGCCCCTTATTGATATTAATTTAATCATTAGCATGAACTGGATGTTTGCAAATAATGCCACACTAGATTGTAGCCATAAAGGTATTACTTTACCTAAGTGTGGGACTATACCTAGCATGAGGACTGAGTTATCTATTATGACCACCTCCCAAGTTAAAAGGTCTCTAGGGCAGGGTTGTCAGGGATATCTAGTTTTTCTTTAGTTCAGGCTAGGGCAGAAGAGGGTATAAAGGAGATTCCAGTAGTGAGGGGATTCCTAGAGGTATTCCTTAGAAAGATTAGCGGATTACCCCCAAAGAGAGGTCGAGTTTCCTATAGGCATTGTGCCTGGGGCAGTTCTAGTGTCTAAGGCCCTGTATAGGATGGCTCCCACCGAGTTAGCAGTGTAACATCATATATTTCTAGCTTATTTCATACTACTTCCATGTCTCATATCATGCAATCCAAAACAAAGTAAGAAAGATAGCATTAAAATAATAAGTTTCTTAGCATTGCGTCGCGTATAAAATTTTTCTTTGAAGTCCTATGGGCCATATGGACTCATGTATCACATTTTCATATTTAATTACATGGATACAACTCATTTTCATCACCAAAAGTGGCCTACAATTTGTGGAAACCAAAGGGAAGCATAAAATACATATATGCATTTTAGGCCAGAATTTTCTCACTTCTATCACAAACTTTGGAAAATTGTAACTAATTCTAAAAAAATTGAAATCATGCGCTCTTGGCCATTCTAGAAAGATACAGATGTCTACTTTATGATACAAATATGTCCATACCATAATATCCAATATAGAAGACGTTTGACATTCAAAATTGTCCAGAGGTCTGGCTGTCCACTGGTACTCTCACAAAATTCTGTAGCAAATTTCAAAAATGTCTAGTTAATTCCGCAAAAATCCAATCCATACAAATGATACCAATCTAGAAATCTGTGGATGTTAGCTAGAGGGTAAAAATAACTCTAGACTATTTCAAACACATCTAGATCTCAAAATCTAATCAAACAGTACTTGAGGTCAGTTGGGGCACCTGATACTGGGCAAAATCTTTAAAAATTCATATCTCCCTCTCTAGACATTCAAATGAGGTGCTTCTAGTTGGCACAAGTCACTAGGCATGTCTAGTTTCTCCATAAAAAATTTTGTGCCAATTGAACATTATTTGGGTCCTGTGTGACAAAAGTAATTTTCGGATCAAGTGAACAATGTATCAGACCAAAACCAGAATTTTTGCGAACTTTGAAAATTCATCAAATGTTCTCTAGACATCCAAAAATTCTGTTCTTTAGCTTCCCAAAAAGATCTCAAAAGCTCTAATTGCATGCCAAATCTCATATCAAGAAGAGCTCATTTGGACAAAAAGTGGTATAGGGTTCTAAATTGGTCAATTCTTAGTCTATGCAAGATACCAAAATGTCCAAATGGCTTTCCTTGGTGTTTGGCACCTCTTGGGCAAATCTGAAAGCATAAATATGACTTGTGTTAGCTGCTCAAATGGTCCCAAACCTCATGCATCTCAATTTGGCTATCTCACTTGCATATATACATACACTTTCATAATATAAACTTGCCATTAAATGACTCAATATACATTTTAAGGGTCACATAACATAATCTCATTTATACATGACCTATTATCATAATTATACACACTCATAAAGTCATTTGTCATACACAACCATAGATTACAACGTTTGCCACTTTGATGGCCTTAAAGAAGCCAATTCTATGTATTTCAATGTCATGCTCTCATTTTCAAGTGATTGGCTCTCATCTCCTTGCTATCTTAGTCCACCTAGC
The DNA here is from genome assembly GCA_026724425.1 of Erythrophleum ivorense. NCBI lineage: Eukaryota > Viridiplantae > Streptophyta > Magnoliopsida > Fabales > Fabaceae > Erythrophleum > Erythrophleum ivorense. The sequence continues at coordinate 16,985,697 of JAIUCV010000014.1, forward strand.
ATGTTAGAACATTAGAGAGGAGGGGATGAGATTCAAAGAATCCCAATAGCTTATCTCCCATTCAATCATACATAAAAGATGCAAAACAAGTCTTACAAATGCATGCATGGCATGTGGACATGTGTAATCATTCAAGAAGCATTCTTGGCATTTGAAAAAGTCATACATAGCATACATAGGCTTGCCAAGTAAGTGGATTAGCCTCACCCATTCACTTGTGGATTTTGGACTTGCCTCACCCATTCTTTAAGAGGTTCTTGGACTCAACCTTGCTCTTGAGAGCCAATCTCACTTTTGGGAGACTTTTTACTTTGTCTTAACCAATCTTAAGGGTCTTGGCTCATCCTCACCATGACTAGAGGGTTCTTGGCTTCACCACACTCAAGCAAACCAAAACAAGTATCATAGACATCATTTAAAAACATAATGCATCATCATAGTACCATAGCATATAAAATTATGCTAGAATACTTTTCATGGCTTAAAACATACATACACACATTCAAGACAATGTAAGCACACATCTATGCATGAGAGAAGGTGGAGAGAGCTACCTTGCTTGCATTTACACACTTTTTCCTTAAGTCTTGAATCCTCTCCCTTGACCTCACACACCCAAGAAGGTGGAGATCACTTCTCTTGCCCTAGACACATTATATGAAAGCTAATTATACTCTTGAATCACATTCTAAGGCCACACAATCACTAGAAAAACTAAATAACTCATAAGGCTCTTTTATGGTTCCATAATACACTTAATGAAGCAACCTTTAGAAAACATCATCTTAGCTCCATTCTCTCCATCTATTTATGATTCTTGACTCCATTTAAACCTCTTGGAGTTATCACACAATCAATTCTAGGAGCCTAGCTAGGTGTTGCTTCTTTAAGCCATATTATGGAACATATAAGGTCATCTCATTATCTATGGTTTCTAAAATTTTTCCAAGGCCTTCTCTCATATTCTCCCATCACACATGATACAAAACTAAGCTTGGATGGAATTAAAACACTCCCTAGGTGCATGAACTCTCCTGGGCTGAAGCTATGCTTCCATATGGCACCAATGGAGTTGTTTTAATTTCTTTGATGGGAGAAGCATGTGGGAGGCTCTCTTGGTGTCTTAAGAACTCATATATACTCTTAGACAACTTAAATTACTACTAGGAAGCTTTATCTTAGCCTAGGTGCAATTAAATCCCTAAATTCTATAACTTGCATTCTAAAGCTCCTTTTTTAATTTTAGTTGTATATTCTTAATCCTCACACTCCATAACCTTTGGTTTCATCAAGAACACATAAAGAAAAACTATCCTCATCACTTTCTCTCTCTAGACCTAAGCTTAAATAGCTTAGAAATACAAGATTTTGCAAGTGTTTTAAGTAAAGTCTTACCTTAAAATGGAGTTGTCTTCGTGTAGATTATTTTTCACTGATTGATTTCTTGGAAAGAAATTTTTTTTAGCTTAGGTTAGACCTGAATCTTCAAGTTTTCAAGAAAAGAAAATCACCATTAGAGAGCTCTTAGAGAGAAGAACAACATTCCTAATTGGCACGAGATGAAAAGGGGCCGTTTACTTACCTAAATAGAAGCTTAAACTTCTTCTCTCTCTCCCCTCTTAATGTCACGCCATTGCTACCCATTTTTCTACAAATGGAAGCTTGGAGAAGATGATGCAATGTAATCTCACTTACGAAGCCTCTTTTACAATTTTTTAAAACGTCCATTTTGCCCCTATGCACCTGTTTGCTCCATTTAGGCTCATTTTAACTTCTTTTTTAGAACCATCTTTTCCATCATAAAATTGAGGTTCCCAATTAAATAAAATGCCTTTGAAACCACTCAAATCAGAGTTAAAACCTTTCCAAATGAATTAGTCAAAATTTAGATCAACTGACATTAGAAAACATCCACCAGAGGGTTTTAACTGTCCTAGGGCTTCTCATGGATTTCAGGGCTTTTGAGAACCCCGGAGAACTCAAAACTCATTTAAAAAGTCCTCCTGTGAGAATTTCAAAATTTTCTCAAAATGACAAAAATGCCCTTACATTTCATCAATTTTTTGTCATATTTTGTTTCTTCATTCTAACTCTATTTTTCCTTCAGTCTGACCCTGGGATTCTCATTTTTAGGAGTCTAGAATGCTTCCTAAATTTTTCAAGACCTTAACTAATTCATTTCAGGGGACTTGCTTTTGTATCCAGTGAATTTTGTTTGTTTACGGAGAAATCATGTGCAACAACATAAATTCTAGCTCATTTCATGACATTCATGGGCTTCACATCATCGATTCCATGAAAGTGTAGAGAAAAAGGGAATAAAATAATGACTATTTTCGTGTTACGCTGTGTTTAAAAATTTCCATTTGGTGTCATGTGGGCCATATGAGCACACACTATACTTTTCCATATTTAATTACATCAATACAACTCTTTTGCATCATAAACTTATGGCTACAACTCATGAAAATCAAAGAAGAGCTCAAAATAACCAAGTGCATTTTTGGCTAGAATTGGCCCCTTTTCTGACCAAATTCGGAAAATCATAACTAAATCTAGAAATATAAAAAACATGCATTGTTACTCATTCTGGAAAGCTATGGATGTCTACTTCACACTAAAAATATGCCCAAACCATAACATCCATCACAGAGGACGTTTGACATCCAAAATAATCCAGAGGTCAAACTACACTTTGGAACTATCACAGAATTCTGCAGAAAACTTTGAAAATGTCCAATTAATTCTAAAAAAATTGAATCCATGCAAATGATACTAATATGGAAATCTGTGGATGTTAGCTAGAAGAAAAAAATACTTTCAGACCAACTCAGGTAGTCCAGACCTTGAAATTTGATAGAAGAATAACTCAGGTTGAGTAAAACTCTTGATACTAGACAAAATGTTTAAAAATTCATATCTCCCTCTCTAGACCTCCAAATGAGGTTCTTCTAGTTGGCACAAGTCATTGTGAATTTCTAGTTTCTCTGTATAAAATTTCATTGCAATTGGATATCATTTGAGCCCTGTGTGACAAATTTCATTTTTGGACCAAATGAATAGTGCAGTAGACCAAAACCAGAAAAATTGCCAATTTTGAAAATTCATCAAATATTCTGTAGACCTCCAAAAGTTATGGTCTTTAGCTTCCCAAAAATCTCTTAACAAGATCTAAATTTTTGCCAAATCTCATATCAAGGAAAGGTCATTTGGCCAAAAAGTTATGTAGGGTTTCATTATGGTTAATTTTGACTCCATATGAGGTATCAAAGTAACCAAATGGCTTTCCCTAGGGTTTGGCACCTTTTGGGTAAGTCTAAAAGCATGATTAAGACTTGTGTAAGCTACCCAAATGGTCCCAGAACCTCATGCATCTTATTTTAGCCATCTCATCCACACTTATGCATAATTCCATGTTGTCATTAAGGAAGCTACAATGCCATAACATGTCCAAATTCCATTCTAATGGTCATATAGCATATCCTCTTATTCATACATGTCATAATATCATAATTACATATGTTCATAACATTATACTACATATACATCTATTGAATACATCAATTGCCATTCTTATAGCCTTAAAGTAACAAAATTTTCACATTTCAATGTCATTGCTTCATCTATCATGTGGTTGACTCCCATTGCCTTACTCTTTGAGTCCACCTAGCATATTAGATCATTGGAGAGGAGAGAATGAGATTCAAAGAATCCCAATAGCTTATCTCCCATCAATCACACATAACATATGCAAAGCAAGTCTTGAAAATGCATGTATGGATATCATGGAAGTCATAAACATTCAAGAAGCAAGTTTAGCATATAAATAAGTCTTACAAGACATTCAAGAGCTTGCCAAGTGAATGAATTAGCCTCACCCTTTTCCTCATGGATTTTGAACTTGCCTCACCCATTCTTTAAGAGGATTCTTGGACTCAACCATACTCTTGGGAGCCCACTTTGCTTTTAGGAAACTCTTTGCTTTGTCTCAACTAATCTCAAGGGTTCTTGGCTTATCCTTACCATGATTAAGAGTTCTTGGCCTTTCCATACTCAAGCAAACTCAAACAAACATTATAGCATCATTTGAAAAAATAATATGTCATCATGAAATCATGGCATATGAAATCATACTAGCATACTTTTCATGGTTTGAAAATACACATACACACATTCTAAGACAAGCTAAACACACATCCATGCATGAAAAAAGGTGGAGAGAGCTGCGTTGTATACAATCACACAAATTTTTCCTAGAATTCAAGCCTCCTCTTTCGGCCACACGCCCACAAATTTATGGAGATGGTTTCTCTTGGCCTAGATACAATTTATGGAAGCCAATTAGGTTCATGAAATAATTTCTAAGGCCACACAACTAACTTAGACATTAGGTTGTTCTATAAACCCCATTATGGTCCATAATTGCACCTAATGAAGCAACACCCCTTAAATAATTTATAGGCCTCATTCTTTCCTTTCACATATGATTCTTGACTCCTTTTAAGCCTCTTATAGTCATCACACAATTAAAACAAAGGGCCTAACATCATGTTTCTTCTTTAGGTCATAATATGCAACCTAAAGCACCAACTCACTTTCTATGAGTTCTAAATTTTTTCCAAGGCCTCCCCTTATATTCATTCATCATATATGACTCAAGAATAGCCTTAGAAAAATTTAAAACCCTCCCTAGCTACCCCATCTATGCTTGGTCGAGACATAGAGCAAGTTTGGCCTTTTGGAGCTTTCTTTGTTTTTTCAAGGGGGAGAAGCATATGGGGAGCTTTTTAGGGATCTTAGGAGCTCATTTAAACTCTTATTTAGGCCTAGGAATTATCATATGAAATCAAATTTTATAAGGTGGAATTGAAACCCTAGAACTTACATCTTGAAATCTAATGGTTTTTTGTTAATTCCCTTTGCATATTCTTAATCTCCACACCTTTTTTCCTTAAATAACCCTTGGTTCTACCTAAAAATCATCTCCTCCTAGGGTTTTCTCAAGTGGGGCAAAATGGTGGAGAAGGGAACCAAAGATGACAACCATAGGAAGAGAAATTACCTTATTTTCTTGCTTTTTCTCACTTGAATCTTGTGTTCTTTGAGCTCCTCTCTTCAAATCCAAAATTTCCCCTCAATTTCTCCCTTAAAACAGATTTATAAACTTCATTATAATCATAGGAAACGAAGGAGAATGGAGGATAAGAGGTTTGGAAAAGAAAGAGCATGAAAAACCATGAAAATCCATACCATTCTGCCTTGAATTTCTCCTCTTTTTCTTCCTCCTCTTGTGCGCCTCATCTCCTAGGGTTTTCCTCTAGTTTTGGGCAGAACATGGTCGTGCATAATGAAGGGAGAAGAAGGGTGCATCATATATATAGGTGGGAGTAAGTTACACTTTTCAAAAATCCCCATTTTGCCCTTCATTCTTGGCATTTTCGTTTCTCCTTCGTTTTAGCTCCTTTTTGAGAACCGTCTTCTCCATTATAAAATTTAGGTTCCTAATTTAATAAAATGCCTTTAGAATCACTCAATTTGGAGCTACAACCTTATCAAACAAACCAGTCAAAGTTTAGGTCAACTGACGTGGGAAAATGTCCACCAAAGAGGATTTAACTGTTCTGGGGCTTTGCATAGTTTTTAGGGCTTCTGAGAACTCTGGCAAACTCAAAATTTTTATTTAAAAAGCCTTCCTATATGAATTCTAAAATTTACTCAAAATTACAAAAATGCCATTATGTTTCGTAGGAAATTGTTTCTTCATTCTAGCTCTGTTTTTCTTTTCGTCTGAGCCTGGGATTCTCATTTTTAGGAGTCTAAAATGCTTCTCAATTTTTTTGGGACCTTAACTATATCATCTTGGGGGACTTTCTCTTGTATCCGGTGAATTTCATTTGTTGACGGAGAAACTGTATGTTACGTTTCTTACGTTTTCAGAGAATCGGATGTTACATTGTACATTATGGTTCTCACATTTTCTCTCGTTTTTAGAAAACTGGATGTTACAAGCATAGCTTAAAAAATAGATAAAAGAGCTCTTAGAAAAGGGTTTTATCAGACCTAGTATCTCACCGTGGGGAGCTCCAATCTTATTCATAAAGAAGAAACATAGGAGCCTTAGATTATGTATAGATTACAGGGAACTCAATAAGATAACCATTAACAATAAGTACCTTCTCCCTCGCATAGATGACCTCCTAAACCAGTTAGTAAGAGTGTTAATTTTTTCTACGATAGACCTCAGGCCGGGATATCACCAGCATAGAATAAAGGCTGAGTATTGATGATGCCTTAGTCACTTAAGCATGCAATTAAACTAAGATTGAATTAATACAGTATAGGTCAACCCTAGGTCATTCTTCCCAAGGAGCAATTTAGGGGTTAGTTTGAATTGATTTTGAGGTGATTATTTAATGCTTGCTATTTTATGCAAATTCTAGAAAACTATTTCTACGCTAAATGCAAAATTAATTGAACTAAATGCATGCAAATGGGGGGTTTTGAATTAAGAAATTAAATTTCAACTAAAAGAGAAAAACCAAACAAGTAATTAAACTAGATTGCTCTAAATTGAAATTAAAGTAATTGTAAAAATGCAAAGAACAAACAGGAGGCAACTAAGGTTTTGCAAAGGGATTTCGGCTCTCATCACTCACTAAAGATTGATTGAGACCAAGAGAAGTGATTAGATAGTAGACCAATGAATTTAATTAACTTAATCCAAGAAATCAATTGAAGAAGCAGCAGCCAGGCGTCCTCTACAACCAGGTCCGAAGAAGAAAATTCGATGGATGAAGCAGCTCCCTTGCTCCAGGCGCAACGTCTCCAAGTAAAATCTCTTCCTCACATCAGTTTTCGGTGTCTCTGCTCACTCCACTTGACTCTTAACGTCTCCAACCCCATTGGCAAAAGAAGCAATGAAAAAGCCAAAGCTCTCCTTCTCCAATTTTTTCAGCGCCTCTACGTGTCTACTGTGTTCCGAAAAAGTGAATCAATGAAGCAGTAAATCCTTCTCTAGGTTTTGGCATCTCCTCCCCACTATCCAGTCCCGAAAAGCCAATGAAGAAGCAGCTAAAAAAATTCCCTCTCCTGTAGGTTTTCGGTGCCTTCTCCTGACTCATCTCACAAAAAAAAATAAAATAATAAAATAATAAAAACCTAATATTCTATTTACAAAATTGCCATCATCAAATATTTAATAAAGACAAAAATGATGCTCTAATCTTGACCCTTGATCCACTTTAATTCTTCAATTTATTTGCCCAAAAATTGTGCACAAATTTAATAAATGTTTTAAAGATTGGAAATATTCTACCCATCAAAGAAATATGGAAAATAAAATATTAGCAATTTAAATTCAAAAATTCTCCTAATTAATTCAAAATTATATTATTTTCCAAAATTGACTAAAAATTCAAATATTGTATACTAAATCCATTTAAGCTCAAATTAATCATTAAAAATAATAATAAATGTGGATAAAAATATATGAACATTAACATTTATCAATTCCCCTACACTTATCTCCTCACACTCCTGGGCAAAGCAAACCAAAATCAAGGAAAAACAAGAGGAACAAAACAAAACTGCAAAAAAAATGGATATTCTAATCACAAGCCAAAAGTAAACCAAAACATTCAACATCTTTCTTATCCAAGTAATCATTACATGCATTAAGATTAAAGACATCAAGGCAATTAACTTAACAAGGGAAAACCCAAGCTAACAATCCCTTACCAAAGATAATGTGTATATCACTCTCACTCAAAAGTGTTTAGGCTTGTATGTGCACTCAAAATCAACCTATCCAAATCTCTTTTCAAAAGCTTGACAAAAATGTAAGCTCTCCACCACTAACTAGCAAATGCAAACATAAATCAAAAGGACTTTATTAGGTTATACTGAGCTAAGGTTAAGAAAAAGAAAGGGTAAAATGATAGGAAAAACCAAGATTGAATACCTTAAGAGAATGAAAAGCAATGCCAAATAAGATAATATGGAATGAAAGAAACAAAAGAAACAAAAGAAACAAAACTTGGATAGGGCCTTTATTCTTTTTCCTTTTTTTCACTTTTTTTTTATTATTTCTTCCCTTTCTATTTCTTTTCTTTTCTTTGAATATATACATTTATTCTTTCTTTGTTTTCTTTTTTTGTTTTGTTTGTATATATATACTTGTTTTCTTTCAACTTCTTTTTTTTTCTTTTTCTTTTGCTTTGCTTTCTTTCTTAATGACCCCAATCCTAACTATTTACATGTTTTTTCATCCAAAACAAGCATATTGACATGCTCATCAACTCCCAAGACATTCAACAAGGGTAGGAAAAATATTATGTTTAATGGCTATGGGTTTGGGTTAAAATTAAACAAGGGATAAGATGCATGAAAGGGTAGTTTTTTTTTTCTAGATAAAAACAAAATGAATGCCTTTATCATTTCTATGTATGCAAATGCACAAAATGTGTTCTTAAACAAGATTTAAGCCAAGCTCTAGAGCAAGAAATAGATAGGTGGTATACACACATGAAAAGAAATATGCAAAAGGCTCAAAAATCTCACTAGGTCATGACTACTAGCCTAGATCTACCTAAGTCAGAACAATTGCCATTTAGCTTTATCTACTTAAAACATGATCAATTACTCTTCAAATCAAGAATGTATCATACTCAAGCTACTTGAAGCTTGTAATTGTCCCATTCAAAACAAAATTTTTATAAATTTCCAAAAAATTTTCTATAAATTTTTCTTTTTTCCAAAAATTTGCTTTTGACCACACAAAAACTGTACAAACCAAAAACTCAACAAAACTATTTACAAGCAAAATTATATCATCCCTCCCCCACACTTAAACAATGCATTGTCCTCAATGCATAGTAAATAGAGCAAATCATGGACAAATAATTTCCACCACAACCTAACTCAATAATATGACAATGTAAAGTAAAAAGAGTAAAGGGAAGGAATATGACCAGGGCTACGTGGCATCCTGTAGTGCAGTAACCTCCACTGCTTGAGTGGGGTATCCTTCATAGAAAGGTTTCAAGCGATGCACATTGACCTTGAAGCATCTCCCAGTTAGCTCCCTTTGGATCTTTACAACTTCATAAGGAAAAACATTAGTGACAATAAAAAGCCCCTCGCATCTAGAGCGGAGCTTTCTAGGCATTAACTTCAATCTAGAAAACATAAAATAACACTTTTTGGCCCACTTGAAATTCTTGCCTCACTATAAACTTGTCATGGATAACCTCAGTTCTCTCCTTATAGATCTTGGAATTTTCATAGGCTTCTCTTCTTATCTCTTCAAGCTCTTGTAATTGCAATTTCCTTTCAACACCAGCACTAGCAAGATCTAGGTTGCACCTCTTAACCACCCAATATGCCTTGTGCTCCACCTCTACCAACAAGTGACACACTTTCCCAAAGACTATCCAATATGGAGACATTCTAATAGGGCTCTTATATGCTGTGCGATATGCCCAAAGTGCATGATCTAACCTCTTGCTCTAATCCTTTCAGTTGGGTTGCACAGTCTTCTCTAAAATAAGCTTGACTTCTCTATTGGAGATCTCTGCTTGGCCATTTGTTTGAGGGTGATATGGAGTAGCCACCTTATGCATCACACCATACTTGCTAAGCAAGCTTTGCATACTCCGATTGCAAAAATGAGTGCATTGATCACTAATGATGGCTCTTGGAATCCCAAACCTACAAAAAATGTAAGACCTAACAAAAGAAACTACTACAAAAGAATCATCAGTACGAGTGGAGATTGCCTCAACCCACTTTGACACATAATCAATAGCCAACATAATGTAAAAATAGCTAAATGAAATAGGGAAAGGCCCTATGAAATCTAAACCCCAAATGTAAAAATCTTTACAGAACAAAAGAGGTTGTTGAGGCATCTCTTGCTTCCTAAAAAGATTACCTACAAATTGACATCTTGAATAATTTTTACAAAACACATGGGCATCATAGAATAGGGTAGACTAAAATATCCCGCTATCTAACACCTTCCTAGCGGTACGCTTCACACTGAAATGTCCCCCACATGCAAGAGTGTAACAAAAAATGTAATATGGATTCATGCCCATGCTTTGGAACACATCACCTAATTACTTGATCACTAACTATATGCCACAAATTAGGATCATCCCAGATATAGTACCTAGCCTCTCTCTTAAATTTATCTAACTAGTTTTTATTCAAATGAGCAGGCAAAACAGATGCAGCTAGATAATTGGCTATATCAGCATACCAAGGAATAGACATACCAACCACACAGAGCCTATCATTAGGAAAATCATTTAAAGGTGGAGAAGATGTTACCAAAGGTGTTTCAATCCTACTCAGGTGATCAGCTACCATATTCTCTACACCACTCTTGTCACAGATCTCCACATTAAACTCTTGTATCAATACTACCCATCTAATCAAGTGGGGTTTGGAGTCCAGCTTCTTGAACAAGTACTTGATAGCTAAGTGATCTGTAAAGACGATCACCTTTGTGTGGATGATGTGGGATTGAAATTTCTCTAGACCAAAGACAATTGCAAATAACTTCTTCTCCGTGGTGGTGTAATTAGCTTGAGTAGCATCCAATGTTCTTGAGGCATAGGCTATGACATGTTGTTTCTCCACTCTTTGGGCAAGAACTGCACCTAGTGCATAATCTGAAGCATCACATAGGAGCTCAAATGGAAGGTTCCAATCAGGTGGCCGAATGATGAAAGGTGTAGTAAGTCTCTTTTTCAACTCATCCCAAGCACACCTGCAAGAATCATCAAAATTAAAACCCATATCTTTTTGCAGTAAATGAGATAATGGCAATGCTATCTTACTAAAATCCTGAATGAATCTCCTGTAAAATCCAGCATGCCCAAGAAAAGAATGCACATCTTTCACACAAGAAGGATATGGAAGAGATGAAATAATATCAACTTTAGCTTTATCTACTTCAATGCCATCATAAGAAACAACATGGCCTAAAACAATTCCTTTCCTAGCCATGAAATGACATTTTTCAAAATTCAGCACAAGATTATATTTAATGCATTTTTCCAAAACCTTATCCAAATCAGCTAAGCATGCATCAAAAGAATCACCATAGATAGTGAAATCATCCATAAAAATTTCCATGCAATGCTTAAGTAAATAAGAAAATATGGAAACCTTGTAACGCTGAAAAGTGCCCGATGCATTACACAGGTCAAATGGCATGCGTCTATATGTAAAGGTTCTAAATGGACATGTAAATGTGGTCTTATCTTGATCCTCAGGTGCAATACAGATCTAAAAATATCCTGAAAAGCCATCCAGAAAGCAATAATGGGATCTACCAGCAAGTCTCTCTAACATCTGATCAATAAAAGGGAGGGGATAATGGTCCTTCCTAGTCACAAAATTCAATTTCCTCTAGTCTATACATGCCCTCCAACTATTTTGGACCCTAGTAGGAATTAATTCACTCTCATCATTACACATCACAATAAGACCAATCTTTTTCGTGACTACCTGAACTGGGCTAACCCACTGGCTATCAGAAATAAGATAGATTATACCTGCAGAAAGAAGTTTAGAAACCTCTTTCTTTACCACATCAAGAATTAATGGGTTGAGTCACCTCTGTGGCTGTCGTATAGCTTTGACACTATCCTCTTGCAAAATCTAATGCATGCATACATTAGGACTGATCCCAGGAATATCAGCGAGAGTCTATCCAATAGCTTTTATCGTTCACTTCAGCACCTCAAAGAGGCGGATTTCCTCTTTCATGGCTATGTCACTGGCTACAATCACTGGTAACTTCTCACCTTCTTCCAAATAGACATACTTCAGTGAGTTAGGAAGTGGCTTCAACTCCAAAGAAGGAGCCTGCTCAGTTGAAGGTATGAGTGGCTTCAAATCAATGTCAGCCAAACTAGAAACCTGCACTGAAGACTCACAAGTAGAAGAAGAGACTTTCCTAACTTGGGAATCATTAGTAGCAACAGTGATAGCAAAAAAATCAGGAAATACATCACAATCCATTGAATCATCAACAAAAGTAGTGCCATCAGTAGCATTCAAATCCAAAACAGAATAAAAAATAATCACTATATTAGAAACATGATCAAGATAATTAACAACTCAGCATCAGGTGATGCACATATCAACCTCATCTATAGTAGCAATCACACTAAGTAACTGAGAAAATCTATCTGAATCAATGGAAGTGGTAGATAAATGGTCATTAGTACCACCATTACTATGAACAGGCACAAAAACATCATCTTTAGCATGTCTAGCACTCTCAATAAAATTAGTGAAAACATCAATATTAGCAAGATCTATACCAGTGCAAGCATCACAACCATTAATTTCAGGACATGAACAAGAGATAGAGTCATCTAAACTAACAACATCACATGATCTACTCAGCATGCTATCTCTAAAGTCCATAGCAGAATTATCAACAAGCATATCAATAAGACTAACCCCTATCTCAGCACAATCATCCAATGGGTGTCTCATAGAATCAAGTACATCAAATCTAATGATATTCCTAGCAAATTCCATAGTTAAAGTACTAGCATGTACATCTATCACAGCCCTAGCAGTTTTAAGGAAAGGCCTACCTAAAATCAAAGATGAATGTCCCTTTTGCTTAAACCTACTATCATCCATATCAAGAACATAAAAGTCTGCAGGGAATATGAAATCTTTTACCTTAACCAAGATATCTTCTAAGACTCCTTCTAGGACTACACAACGTCTATCAACAAGGGAGGCAATTAGGCTAGTGGGCTTGAGATCTACTCCTTGAAGTTAAGAAAAGAATGATTTTGGCATAACATTGATTGCTGCTCCTAGATCCACCAAAGCATCTAAAAACTCAATGTCACCAATGGTGTATGGTATGAGGAAACTACCAGGATCCATACACTTCATTGGCATTGGCATATGATAAAAAGAAGAGATAACTGCTCCCAAATTAACTTTACCGTCATGCTTAAGCCTTCTTTTTGTGGTGCATAACTCCTTTAAAAACTTTGCATACTTAGGCACTTGTGCAACCAAGTCAACTAATGGAACATTGATCACCACCTTTTTGAAAATGTCATAGACCTCCTTAAACATCTTTGCTTCCTTCTTTTTCCTCTCGGTCTTAGCTACCCTAGTAGGAAAGGGTAGAACCTGTCTGCTCAATTCCTCTTCTTTCTTCTCTTGCTCTTTTTGTGGTGCCACTTGTGTTTTTACTAAAGTGGGCTTATCTTGTGATATAGAGGTGGAAGCAAAATCATCAATGATAGCATCCTTGTCCTTGGAAGCATAAGTGACAACAGGATCTACAAAGGTGATCGTCTTGCCACTTCTAAGAGAGATAGCATTAACTCCACCATGATTAGGATTCTGTTGGGTCCCGACATTAGGATTACCTACCACTTAGGATGGAAGCTTTCTTGAACCTTAACTCTACATGTTACTAATTATATTAGACAACTGCCCAATCTGAGTCTGAAGAGTTTGAATCCCTTGTCTATGTTGCAAATCCTTTTGTTGATGTTTCTTCTCTGTTTGGTCTAACCTATCCATCAAAAGCTTTATCATAGTATCCATCTTATTCTCTAACCTTAAACTCTCTTCTTGAATAGGCATAGTTTGCCTAACTGGTTGGAACACCTGACTACCAAAACCAGCACCTTGATTGAACCATGGTTGCTGAGGTTGGCCACTACCATATCTAAGGTTTGGGTGATCACGCCATCCAGGATTATATGTGGTAGAATATGGATCATATTTCTGGCCACCTTGATTCATAGGCTTAGAAGGATACACAGCATTGTAAGGCTCAGCTTTATCATTCAAGAATGGGCAAGCATAAGTAACATGAGTAGCTAATGAGCAAATAGAGCAAGTGGGCCAACTAGAGCTAAAGAGCTCGGTTGTGGGGTGAAAGAGGTAGAAGATTCCATAGAATTGGCCATGTTGAAAGGATTATGCAATTGGAGCATAGCCATTTTCTCCATAATAGATGCAAGCTTATCTATTTTGCTCTCAAGACAAGACTCAGAGATTAAGGAATATAACCCAACTTCATTTACTCTATCTTGTTGTCTAGTACCAAATTGTTAAGTATTCTCAGCTTTCTTTTCAATCAATTCCCAAGCAGCATTAATAGTCAAATGAAGAAGAGCACTTCCAGCAGCAGAATCTAATAAATCTCTCTTTAGAGGCAAAAGACCTTCATGAAAGTATTGTATCAATAAAGTATTTGGGATCTGGTGATGAGGGTAGCTAGATAGCAATGTCTTAAACCGCTCCCAATACTCATGCAAGGACTCCCTAGGCATTTGTCGACAACCACATATTTCCTTTCTAATAGAGGAAGTACGAGATGCTTGGAAATACTTCTCCAAAAACATCTTCTTAAGCTGGTCCCATGTAGTGATGAATCCAGGGCGTAGTCGAAGTAACCAGTTCTTAGCAAACCCCTCTAAAGAAAATGGGAAGGCATGTATCTTAATTTGATCCTCAAACAAACCTTTAGGTCTCATAGCAGTGCAAATCATATGAAAAGTCTTCAAATGATTGTATGGATCTTCACCTGCAAGTCCATTAAATTTAGGAAGTAAGTGTATAAATCCAAGTTTCAACTCAAGATCAGTATTAATATCAGGATAATTAATGCACCAATTTGGAAAATACAGATTAGGTGAAACTAACTCTTTAATGGTCCTAGCAGGAACATTATTATCAGCATTGACATCAGCATGCTCTAAACGTGCCTGATTATTTATATTTCCCTCATTATCTTCCATTTTAGTTTCAGAATCAGAAGAATCAACAAATGACTTACCAAAACAAGATTTAGAAGAACTACCACTTACAAGATTACTAACTTTAACTCTTCTTTGCTGATGAAATGTCCTCTCAATTTCAGGATCAAAGTCTAACAATTTTTCAAAAAGGATCGAGTCATACAACATCAACAAAGTAGGATTAAAGTATTAAATGAAAATGCAAAATATTCAAACTACCAAAGAAATAAATTCAAAACAATCTAAAAGACTCAATACACACTAGCAAACTTAGAAAACATAAGAAAAATCACACAAAAATTCAAAAACAAAATTTGGAAAAATTAGAAAATTTAAGAAAAATTCGCAAAAATAAAAAAAATTTAGAAAAGTGGTCAAAATGATTGAATTTGCCCTAAAAACACTAGACCTAATACTATAAGTATTAGTCTTGCTCAAAACACCCAAAAACCTTGGAAGACTAAAGATGAAAATTTTCTAGGTAGTGATAAACAAAATTCTAGAACAGGACATTTAGGAAAATTCAACCGATATGACAAAATCAAAATGAAGAAAACAAGGGAAAACACCTAAAAACTCAAACCTAAACCATTGCTCCCCGGCAACGGTGCCAAAATTGATGATGTCTTAGTCGCTTAAGCACTCAATTAAACTAAGATTGAATTAATCCAGTATAGGTCAACCCTAGGTCATTCTTCATAATGAGCAATTTAGGGATTAGTTTGAATTGATTTTAGGTGATTATTTAATACTTGCTATTTTATGTAAATTCTAAAAAAACTATTTCTATGCTAAATGCAAAATTAATTGAACTAAATGCATGCAAATGGGGGGTTTTGAATTAAGAAATTAAATTTCAACTAAAAGAGAAAAACCAAACAAGTAATTAAACTAGATTGCTCTAAATTGAAATTAAAGTGAATATGAAAATGCAAAGAACAAACAGGAGGCAACCAAGGTTTTGCAAAGGGATTTCGGCTCTCATCACTCACTAAAGATTAATTAAGACCATGAGAAGTGATTACACAATAGACCAATGAATTTAATTAACTTAATCCAAGGATAGGAAACCCTAAGCTTAAATGCATATCACTTGACTTAACTAGGAAACCCTTAGCTAATTTAAGTAATTTGCAAGTAATTAAGCCAATTAAACTCATCAAATCTTTCAACAATTAGATTCAATTAATTCTAAAAATTTGATTTCAATTACCTAATTGAACAATTAAGCAATCATACTACCTAATTCAACAATCAAGTAGTGCAAGAGACCAAGATATGCAATTAAAATCATAATATGAATCAAATCAATGCAAGAGAACTCAAACATCAACTCAATCAACATTAAAGGTCTAGAAAACCAAAATTTTAGCAACTACAAAAAATAATTCAAATCCCCAAATAACACTAATTCCAATTACAATCCAAGATAAATTCATTTGTCCAACTTAAAACTAGGTCCCAACATTAATTCCACATAGAAATTCCTAAAACTAGAAAATCTCAAAGTTATTGAAATTGAAAAAGGAAAAGGTAGGAAAAATAAACTCCCCCAATGGTCTTCAATCAAATTAATTCAAGAGCTCAAGCTTTCTTTCTCCATGCTTCACCTTGGTGCCACCTTTCCTTAAGCTTCCATGGATTTTGTGCTTCTAAAATCCTTCAAGCTTTCTGCCATGAAGAAATTGATGAAGGAAAATAAATGGATGATGGTGGTAATGTATTGGAGTGGCAACGTGTTGCTAAGAGGAGAAAGGGTTGATGGTGGCGTTGACTTTGCTTGTGGAGACCAGAAAAGGAAGATAGTGAAATATTAATCTGATGCCAAGGAGAGAGAGGCATCCTCCCTTTGCAATACGTTGGCCAGAAGTCAAAGGAGAATGAAGAAAGTCAATTCATCATCTACCTCTAGGTCTAGCGTCTTCCAACTGTGAAGCCCAAAAAGAAATCGAGGAAATCAATTGAAGAAACAGTAGCTAGGCGTCCTTTACAACTAGGTTCGAAGAAGAAAATTCGATGGATGAAGTAGCTCCCTTCCTCCAAGCACAGCGTCTCTAAGTGAAATATCTTCCTCACATCAGTTTTTGGTGTCTCTGCTCACTCCACCTGACTCTCAGTGCCTCCAACCCCATTAGCAGAAGAAGTAATGAAAAAACCAAAGCTCTCCTTCTCCAGTTTTTTTGGCGCCTCTACGTGTCTTCTGTGTTTCGAAAAAGTGAATCAATGAAGCAATAAATCCTTCTCCAGGTTTCGGTATCTCCTCCCCACTGTCCAGTCCCGAAAAACCAATGAAGAAGCAGCTAAAAAAATTCCCTCTCCTGTAGGTTTTCGGTGCCTTCTCTTAACTCATCTCACAAAAAAAAAACAAAAAAAAATAAAAACCTAATATTCTATTTACAAAATTGTCATCATCAAATATTTAATAAAAATAAAAATGATGCTCCAATCTTGACCCTTGATCCACTTTAATTCTTCAATTTATTTGCCCAAAAATTGTGCACAAATTTAATAAATGTTTTAAAGATTGGAAATATTCTACCCATCAAAGAAATATGGAAAATAAAATATTAGCAATTTAAATCCAAAAATTCTCCTAATTAATTCAAAATTATATTATTTTCCAAAATTGACCGAAAATTCAAATATTGTATAATAAATCCATTTAAGCTCAAATTAATCATTAAAAACAATAATAAATATGGATAAAAATATTTGAAAATTAACATTTATCAAGTATATTCTCAAGACAACATTTAGAACTAGATATGGACACTATGAATTTTTAGTTATGCCCTTCAGGTTAACGAATGCACCTACAAAGTTCATGGATTACATGAACAGAGTTTTCAGGCCATACTTAGATTTGTAATTGTCTTCATAGATGACATTCTCATCTACTCAAAAAGTAGAGAACATGAGCAACATTTGAGATTAGCCTTGGAGACCCTGTGAGATAAACAATTGTATGCTAAACTTAGTAAATGTGAGTTCTGGCTTACTAAAGTTCAATTTCTAGGTTATGAGACCTCCCAAGAAGGGGTCACAGTAGATCCCTATAAGGTAGAGGCAGTATTATAGTGGGAGAGACCTAGGACAGTAACACAGATTAGGAACTTCTTAGGTTTAGCTGGGTATTATAGAAGGTTCATTCAGAGCTTTTCTCAGATAGTGATGCCACTGACCCAGTTCACTAGAAAGAATGTGCCGTTTATGTGGGATGAGAATTATGAGAAGAGTTTCAAGAGTTGAAGCACAAGTTAACCATGGCCCCAGTTGTAGTACTTCCTGACCTTAGAGAAACTTTTATAGTCTATAGTGTGATGCCTCAAAGGAAGGGTTAGGATGTGTGCTTATGCAGAAAGGACGAGTAGTAGCTTATGCTTCTAGACAATTAAAACCTCATGAAGAAAGTTATCCCACACACAACTTAGAGTTAGCCATAGTGGTGTTTGCTTTGAAAATATGGAGGCACTACTTATACAGGGCAGTTATAGAAATCTACAACAACCACAAGAGCCTTAAATATTTATTTGAACAGAAAGAGTTGAATATGAGACAATAGAGATGGTTAGAATTTTAAAAAGACTATGTTTTAGATTGAAATACCATCTCGATAAGGCTAATGTGGTAGCTGATGCCCATAGTAGAAAATCTATGCACATGGCCTGTATGATGATCCGAGGCAGGAATTGATTGAGAAATTTAGAGATATGAATCTCTCATGTGAGGTGCATTCAGGGAAGCTATTAATAAGTGAAACCCGAATAGAAAATGACCTGAGGGAGAAAATAAGAGAAGCTCAGTGATTAGATGATCATATAAATAAAATTAGAGCTCAAATAGCCCAAGGTTACACCCAGGAGTTCAATTTGTCTAAGGATGATATAGTGAGATACAAGGATAGACTATATGTGCCTAAAAATACATAAATTAGAGAAAGAATATTAGATGAGGAACATAAGAGTAAGTACACCATTCATCCAAGTAGCAATAAAATGTATCAGGACTTAAAGAAAATGTTTTGGTGGCATGGGATGAAAATAGACATAGCAAAGTATGTCTCTCAATGTTTAGTATGTCAGGGAGTTAAGATAGAACACCAGAAACTAGCTGGGTTACTTTAGCCCTTAGATATCCCAGAGTGGAAATGAGATAGCATAGCAATGGATTTTGTCATGGGTTTACCTAGGACATTATCGAGACATGATGCAATATGGGTAATAGTGGATAGATTAACAAAGTCAGCACACTTTTTAGCTATGAAAGCCACTTATACCCAGCCAAATTAGCCCAGCTGTACGTACGAGAGATAGTTAGATTACATGACGTGCATAGGAGCATAGTTTTAGATAGAGATCCTAAATTCACTTCGAATTTTTGGAGATCATTACAGAATGCTCTAGGTATTAGGCTTAGATTTAGTATAGCCTATCACCCCCAGACAGATAGACAAATGGAGAGAACCATCCAAACTTTAGAGACATGTTGAGGGTGTGTGTGCTAGAGATGAAAGGAAACTAGGATACATACTTGCCTTTAGCAGAGTTTGCCTATAATAACAGCTATCATGCAAGTATACAGATGGCACCATATGAGGCATTGTATAGGAGGAAGTGTAGGTCTCCAATGTGTTAGGTTGAGCTAGGAAAGCAAAATCTTATAGGCCCGGAGTTAGTGGAGCAGACATATAGACAAATTGAGACAATTAGAAAGAAACTCCTGACAGCCCAGAGTAGATAGAAAAGTTATGCAGATAAACATATACGACCGTTAGAGTTTGACATTGGAGACCATATCTTCATTAAAGTGTTTCCAGTCACAAGGATAGGTCGGTCCATAAAGAGTAGAAAGCTCAGTCCAAAATACATAGGTCTTTTCCAAATTCTTAATAAAGTAGGATCTGTGGCCTACAAACTAGCCCTTCCCCTAAACGTAAGCCAGGTACATAATGTATTCCATGTTTCACAACTTAAAAAGTACTAGCCTGACCCCTTACATGTCATAGAATATGAGAATGTGTAGTTACAGGATGATCTATCATACATAGTATCACTATATCGGATCGTGGATGTTAGACTCAAGCAATTATGGAATAAGATGATGCCGTTGGTGAAAGTGGCTTGGAGGGGGAAGAAATGAGAAAGAAACATCTAGAGCTCTTCCCATGAGGTATGTTATCTAAATTTTGAGGATGAAATTTTTAAAAAGGGGAGATTTATAATATCCATTTTTTGTTAAACGACAGAAATGGGTGCATTTTCAAAGCAAGTCTCCCAAAATGAATTAGTTAAGGTCCCAAAAAATTTGAGTAACATTCTAGACTCCTAAAAATGAGAATCCCAAGCTCATATAAAAAGAAAAATGGAACTAGAATGAAGAAACAAAATTTGACAAAAGACTTACGAAACGAATGGCATTTTTTTTAAATTTGAACAAATTTTGGAATTCACACAAGAGGGTTTTTTAAATAAAATTTTTGAGTTCTCCAGGGTTCCTAGAGGCCTTAAAAACTATGGGAAGCCCCGGGACAATTAAAATCCTTCCGGTGGACGTTTTCTAACGTCAGTGTGCCTAAATTTTGATGGATTCGTTTGGAAGGTTTTAGCCCTGATTTGAGTGATTCCAAAGACATTTTACTAAATGGGAACCTAAATTTTATAATGGAAAAGATGGTTCTTAAAAAAGAGCTAAAACGAATTAGAAACAAAAATGCCAAGAACAAAGGGCAAAATGAGAATTTTTGAAAAATCTTTCTTCCTCCCACCTATAAATAGATGGCGCCCCACTTCTCCACTCACTTAGCCACTTATGTTTCTGCCCTAAACCAGAAAAAATCCTAAGGAGAGAGGCACACAAGAGGAAGAGGAAGAGGAGGAGAAATCAAAAGTAAAAGGTATGGATTTTTTTGTTGTTTTTCATACTTTCTCTTTAGCAAACCTCTTTTCCTCCATTTCCCTTTCTTTCCTATAGTTTTATTGAAGATTTTGGATCTATTTTAAGGGAAGAATAGAGGGGAAATTTCGAAATTAAGGTGAGGAGGCCAAGGAAGGTGAAGAACAAGCAAGAAGAACTAAGGAAATCAAGACTAAGGAAATCAAGGTATTTTGCTATTCCTTCACTTGATCTTCCTCCTCCTTTCTCTCGTGAGCATTTTGAGCTACATATGGCCAGCCCTAAGGAGTTGAGTTTTCAACTAAACCAAGGGTGAATCTTAGGAATTTGAGGGAGAAGAATCAAAATATACAAAGAAAACAACAAAAGAACTATGGAAATTCAAGAAACCAAATCTAGGGTTTCAAGTGTTCCTTATAAAATCTGACTTAATACCTTAATTCCTATGCCTAAATAAGTATTTAAATAAGCTCCTAAGATCCCTAGAAGTCTCCCTATGTGCTTCCTCTATCAAGAAAACAAAGCAAAGTCTATGGATGCTAAATTCTACCTAGTCTTGGCCTAGAAGGGTTAGCATACCTAAGGAGAGTTTTAAAATTTTTTTGAGCCCATTTTTGATTCATATATGATGAATGGAAATGAGGGGAAGCCTTGGGAAAAATTTAGGAGGCCTAGAGAATTAGTTGGTGTCTTAGGTTCCATAATATGACCTAAAGAAGTAACATGTAATTAGTCTCTTTGTTTTAATTATGTGATTACTCCAAGAGATTTAAAACAAGTTAAGAATCATATATGAAAGGAAAGAATGGAGCCTAGAACTTATTTCATAGGTGTTGCTTCATTAGGTGCATTATTGGAACCATAAAGGGGTTAATAGACCAAGTTAGTATTTAAAGAAGATGTGTGGTCTTAGAATCAATTCCATGAACCAATTGGCTTCCATAAATTATGTTTAGGCCAAGGGAAACTAATCCCACACCTTTGTGTGTGTGAGGCTGAGGAAGGGAGAGAAAATTCAAGAAGAAAAGTGTGTGGTTGCATCCAAGATAGCTCACTCCTTCTCTCATGCATGAACATATGCTTGGCTTATCTTTGAATGTATGCATATGTGTTTTAAGCCATGAAAAGTATTCTAACATGATTTCATAGCCATGGTACCATGATGATGAATTATGTTCTCAAATGATATTTGTTATGCTTGCTTTGGCTTGCTTAAATGTGGAGAAGCTAAGAACTTTTCGCCATGGTGAGAATGAGCCAAGAACCTTTAAAGTTTGGTTGAGACAAAGTAAAGAGTCTCCCAAAAGTGAGGTTAACTCCCAAGAGTAAGGTTGAGTTAAAAATATCTTAAAGAAATGGATGAGGCAAGTTCAAAATCCACAAGTAAATGGGTGAAGCTAATCCACTTAGCAAGTCTATGGATGTCTTGTATGACTTACTCACATGCCAAGATTGCTTCTTGAATGTTCATGTTATTTAATATGCTCATGCATGTATTTGTAAGACATGGTTTGCATACCTTATGTATAGTTGAAATGGGAGATGAGTTATTGGGGTTCTTTGAATCTCATTCCCTCCTTTCCAATGTTCTAACATGCTAGGTGGACCAAAAAAACAAGGAAATGGGAGCCAACTACTTGAAAGATGAGAGTATGACATCAAAGTGCATGGATTTTATTTCTTTAAGGCCATATGAATGATAAATGTTATAATCTATTATTGTATATGTACCATGATGCTATGAACATGTATAATTATGCTAATGTATCATGTATAGATGAGGTTTAAGGTTATATATATGGAAATGTGCATTTTGGATATGTAGTTGCTAGACTAGTATTATGGAAATGTGTATGGCATGGGGTGAGAGAGTAAGTTTTCAAATTCTAGGTTTTTGTACCTTTAAGAAAAGTTTAAAATGTCATTTTAGTATAATCCCACATGCTCAAGTGGCCACACAAGCTTGGGAAGTAAAATTAGACACTTTGGTGCTTGTAAAGACCATGATAATGACCAAATCGGAACCCTATAGCACAAATTGACTAAATGGATGAATATTCTCATGAAATTTTGCAAACATGTAAGGCTTATTGAGACCTTTTTGGGAAGCTAAATTGTAGAAAAATTGGAACTCTACAGAATTAATTATGATTTTCAAAGTTGGAACATTTTTTGGTTTTGGTTTGGTGCACTGTTCATGTGGTCAGTTTTGTGTTCTATGTTATCCAATTGTCAAATGGTTTCCAATGCTTATGACATTTTACAAAATAAACTAGAGATCTTAAGCATTCTATAGCCTCCAAGATCACCTCATTTGGAGGTCTGAGCAGAGAGTTATGAATTTTTGAATTTACTGTCAGTACCAATAGTGCCACTAGACCTCCAATATTGTTCCATCATAATTCAGCTCCCAAATGCTCTTGGCATAGTCTGAAGATATTTTTCCCATAAAGATAATATCTGTATCTTCTCATATTAACTAAATTTTTATGATTTTTATTTTTTTAGAATTAGTTATTAATTTCCAAAGTTTATGACAATAAGTTGTGATAGTAGCCCAGGTAGCTAAGACCTTAGGTTATATTTGAATGTCAAATGTCTTTTACTTGATGTTTGATGACCTGAAATTATTTTTAGCAAAGAGTAGATATTTGTAGCTTTTCAGAATGGTAAAGAATGTATGATTTAGATTTTTTAAGAATTAGTAATGATTTTTCAAATTTGTGACAGAAAAGGGAAAATTCTGGCCGAGGTTGCAACTATGAATTTTGTGTAATTCCTCTACTTGCACAAGTTCTAGGCCACTTTAGATGATGGAAATGAGTTGTATCTATGTAATTAAATATGATAATATGATGCATGGACTCACATGGCCCACATGACATTGAAAAGAATTTTCATCCCATATGCAACGCAAAGAAATTCATTATTTTATATGTCATTTTCTTGTCATTCTTGAGAAGTGCATGACATGAAGCATAAAATTTTCATGAGAAAGGATAGAAAGTTATGGTGTAAGAATAAGAGTATGTATCAAATTCTGAAAGAAAAGAAACACAACTCCATTTAGTCTCTATGGAAGGTATGGTTCGGCCAAGGCATCCAAAAAGCACTTAGGGAGTGTTTCTTTGAGTTATAATGAATTTAAAGACTTAGATATAATGATAAATAATTATGGAAGCATTGGATTGAATTTAAGAGCCTTAAAATGAAGGTTGAAATTTTAAGGCCTAAAAGAGGTTAATGAAGTAAGTTGGTTCTTAACCCTTCTAACCAAGTATGTAGTGATTTAAATGAGTTTCTTGATAGTTATAAGACTTGTAGAAAGTAAGAGTTTGGGGTTAGGAAAGTAAGAACCAAATGTTTCTTTATAATAGACTTAAACTAGTTCTAATTGACACCTTAAGTCCTAATGAGATTAAGTAAGAATTATGAAGCCTAGAATGAGTTCTATAGGATTAATTTGCCTTGTAAATGTCATATGTAGGTCAAGCTAACCCAAATTCCTTTATTTGTGGGTGTCAAGTGTAACATCTGTCATTTTAAAAGTTGTAAACTAAGCAAATGACTAAAGGAAGCCCCCTAAATTGAATAATTAAAGGCCCAATAAAATTAGAACAATAATCTAGACAATTAAAAATAGGGATACAAGGCTTAAGGTACCCAGAAATCGGAGCCAGAAAAGTTAAACAAAAATTGACGAAAATGGAGTGGCATTTTCTGTAATTTTGAGCAAATTTTAGAAAACTCCAAGGAGGGATCTTTAAATAGAAAATTTGAGTTTCTCGGGGTTTTCAGAGGCCTTAAAAACTATACGAACTCCTAAGTTGATTAAAACCCCTCCAGTTTACGCTTTAGAGTGTCAGTTAACCAAAACTTTAATTGATTTGTTTAGAAAGGTTTTAAATCCAATTTAGGTGAAACCAAAGAAATTTTATGAATTAGAAGACTTAAATTTGATCAAGGAAAAGATGGTTCTCAAAAAAAAGTTGAAATGAACTCAAATAGAAGGAACAAAAACTGAAGGACAAAATTGAAAATTTAAAAAGTCTTAAATGAACTCCTAGCCTATATATAGCATGCCCCACTTCTTTCATCTGCCTTGACCAACTTTCATCTGCACCAAAACAAAACACTAGGCCTCTTGAAGTGGCACACCAAGAGGGAGGAAGAAAGGAAGAGAAAACCAAGCAATAAGGTAAGCAAATCTATAGCTTTTCATGCTTCTTCCTTCACCTACCTTGTTCTCCTCTTTCTCCTTTCTTTTCCTATGGTTTTGATGATTGATTTAAGGATGATTCATGGCTAGTTCAATGAGAGGAGCAGAGAAATTGAAGGAGAGACAAGAAGCAAGTGAAAGTGCTCTTTAAAAAGCTTGAAATCAAGGTAACTTCCATAGATTTTATTGCTTCTTCTTGCTCCTTCTCCCATGCATAGTCTCAGCCAACCCTAGGCCCACTCAATAAGGAATGAATTCAAGCCAAAACAAGGTAGGGAAAAGGGTTTTTTTAATATCTGATTCTCTGAAAATGAGAGAAAATGCAAGAAATGTAACGTATGGTTTCTCGGTAAACGTATGAAATTCACTGAATACAAAAAGAAGTCCCCCATATAGAGTGATTTGAGGTCCCAAAATTTTTATGTAGTATTCTAGACTCCTAAAAATAAGAATCCCAGGCTCAGATGAAAAGAAAAATGGAGCCAGAATGAAAAAATGAATTTGAATGAAAAGTTGATGAAACGTAATGGCATTTTTGTAATTTTGAGTAAATTTTGGAATTCTCATAGGAGGGCTTTTTAAATGAAAGTTTTAAGTTCTCTGGGGTTCTCAAAAGCCCTAAAAACCATGGAAAGCCTCCGGATAGTTAAAACCCCTCCAGTGAATATTTTTCAATATTAATTGACCCAAACTTTGATAGATTTGTTCGAGAAGATTTTAGCTCCAATTTGAGTTATTCCAAAGGCATTTTATTAAATTGGGAACCTAAGTTTCATAATAGAAAATATGGTTCTTAAAAAAGAGCTAAAACAAGTTAGAAACAAAAATGCCAAGAACTAGAGGCAAAATTGAAATTTTTGAAAAGTGGTTCTTAAACCCACTATATATATGAGGTGCCCTATCTCCTCCTTCATTTAGCCACATTTATTTCTGCCCTAAACCAGAGAAAAGCCCTAAAGGTGAGGTGTACAAGAAGGAGGAGGAAGGAAAGAGAAAAAGAAGGAAGAGGTATGGATTTTCTTGGTTTTTTTCATACTTTTTCTTTAGCAAACTCTTTCTCCTCTTTTCCTATAGCTTTATTAAAGTTCTTGGATCTGTTTTGAGGGCAAAACAAAGGGGAAAATTTGGATTTGATGATAGGAGGCCAAGGAAAGTGAGAAACAAGTAAGAAAAGCCAAGGAAACAAGGTAAGATCTTTATCATATGGTAGATACTCCTTCTCCCTTCTTCTCTTTAGTTCGCCCCATGTATGTAGCTACAAGAAGGCTTGGATTTTGGGCAGAACCAAGGGTGACTCCTAGGAATTTAAGAGAGGAGAATAAGAATATGCAAAGAAATTCAAGTAAAAGCCATTGAATTGTAAGATAGCAAACCTAGGGTTTCATAGGCTCCCTTGAAAATCTGATTTGATGTAATCGTTCCTAAACCTAAATGAGTGTTTGGATGAGCTCTTGAGATCCCTATAAGGCTCCTCATATGCATCTTCCATCAAGAAAATGAAGCAAATCCACTTGGAACTTATATGTAGCATGATTTTGGCCTAGGCTAGAAAAAGTACAAAAAGGATGTTTTAATTTGTTCCAAACTTTTTTTGAGTCATGTATGATGGAAAAGGATGAGGGGAAGCCTTAGTAAAATTTTATAAGCCATTGAAAGTGAGACTATATCATAGGTTCCATAATATAGCTTAAAGAAGCAACACCTAACTAGGCTCCTAAAATTGATTTTGTGATGACTCCAAGGTGTTTAAATGGAGTCAAGAATCATAAATAAATGGAGAAAATAGAGCCAAGATGATATTTTCTTAAGGTTGCTTCATTAAGTGCATTATGGAACCATAAAAGGGTTATATGAACCACCTAGCTTTTCTAGTAAATGTATAGCCTTAGAATTTGATTTAAAAGTATAATTAGCTTCCATATGATGTGTCTAGGGCAAGAGAAATGATTTCTATCTCGTTGTGGGTGTGAGGTCGAAGGAGAAGACTCAAGGCTTAAGGACAAAGTGTGCTTGTGTGGTAAAGGTAGCTCTCTTCACCTTCTCTCATCCATGAATGTGTGCTTACATTGTCTTTGGATGTGTGTATGTGTGTTTTAAGTCATGAAAAGTGTTCTAGTATGATTTGATCTGCCATGGTACCATGATGATGTTTTATTCACTCAAATGATGTTTTATATACTTGCCTTAGCTTGTTAGAGTGTGAAGAAGCCAAGAACCCTTTAGCCATGGTGAGGATGAACCAAGAACCCTTAAAATTGGTTAAGACAAAGTAAAGAGTCTCCCAATAGTGAGGTTGAGTTAAAACCTCTTAGAGAAAATGCGTGAGGCAAGTCCAAAATCTATAAGTGAAGCTAATCCACTTACTTGGCAAGCTTATGTTTGCTATGTATGACTTGTACAAAGGCCAAGGATGTTTCTTGAGCCAAGTTTAAAGAGGCATTTTGGTGCATTCCCACGTGCTCAAGTAGCCATGGTTTCCTTCAAACTCAATATGGACCATTTGGACCCCTTTGATGATGCAAAATGAGCCATTGTGCAACCCAATGTCAAGGTTTAGCCAAATGAATAAATTTGTACATGAACTTTGGTACACATATAGATCCTATCTAGAGCTTTTTAGAAAGATAAAGATCAGATTATTTGGAGCTCTGTGGAATTAATTATGAATTTCTAAATTTGGCATTTTTATGTTGAATTGGTGCAAACATTGTTCATATGGTTAAAATTCGGGCTGTATCATTCATGAGTCCAATGATGTCCAATTTTTATGAAATTTTACAAGCATAAACTATACATGATGAGATTTTCATGGCCACTAAGATCACCCAAATTGGACCTCTGAATAGGGAGATATGAATTTTTGAAATTGGAGGTTAGTACTAGTAATGATAGTCGACCTCTGGTATTGTTCCATCAATTTTTGATAGCTAGTAGCCTCTTTTGCCATCTGGATTTATTTTTAGCACAAAATAGACATCGGTATCTTTCTAGAATGATATAGTGTGCCTAATTTTAATTTTTCTAAAATTAGTTATGGTTTTTCAAACCTCAAGCATAAAATTTAGAAAATCAGTCTGAGGCTGCACCATTGCATTTTGTGTATCTACTCCATTTGCTTGAGGTATAGGCCATTTGTTAAGCTTGTTATGAGTTTTATTTGTATATTTAAATATAAGAATGAGATAGATGAGTCCATATGGCCCACAAGACACCGAAAGACAAATTTACCCATAATAAAATGCAACTTTATCCATGATTTCCAATGCCATTATATGACTTCCTATACAACTAGCATGAGATAAGGCATGGAAATTGCATGAGTTGAGTCTTAGAATTATGGTATTACAGTTATTGGCATCAGAGCTTGTTTCAGGCTCTCTAAAGTTGGATTTGGCTTAAGGATGTGGCAACAAGACTATGTAAAAGGTTTGTATGGTTATGTAAAGCCTTGTATGGGATGAAACTATGGCTGCATAGGACTAGTTTTGAGGGGAAGTGAGAAAAAAAAAGTTACCCCCTAGCCATAGCACCCAAATCTATTGATGAATTTCAAAACCTGAAAGGTTAATTCTCTCAGGGCAAAAGTTGAGTTACAAGCTACACTCCATAAAGCCCTGACAGCCCAAAGGTGACAGCTAGTTATGTATGAATAAAGTAAGAGGTGAAACCTTCTAGCTTGATGATGGGCTGAATATAAAGGCAATAAGGCTTGGGTTTTGTAGCTAAAGATGAAGTTTCAATTCAAGAAGAAGAAACTCAATCAGAGGAAGTTGGCTGTGACCAATTAATTCATAAAGCAATGAGGCAATCTCGAGAATTCCTCGCTGTGACCAATTAAGAAGTTAGCCATAGCTTATAATTGGACAAGAAACTAGGGTAAACTTGTGGCTAATTAGCCACAACGAATAATGTGTTAGCCGTGACGAATGGTAGTATGAGAGGCCTTATTGGTCATATTCAGGCCAACCTAAGAGATGAACTGCTAAAGGATTAGTTGTGACAACCCTACCTTCTGATCAATGTATTCGTGGTTAAATACAAGATTATTAATTAATGATCAAGGTTTGAGGTCATTATATTTTACCACATTGCGAAAATATGAGAAAATTTGAACCTTGATATTAGGGTCATCACCATACCACCACAACAAAACAAAATTTACATAAAAGAAATCCTACTACCATAAGGGGTTTATGATTCAACCGTCCATCAGTTTTAATACCCAATAACCACCCACAAGTGTTCCTATATCATCTCTTACCATTACTGCTGAAGAAATTGGGGTTTCTAAGCTAAAAGGAGTAGGTTGGGGACTTGTGCCGCGGCCTATACCTTCCCTGCCGCGGCCAAGTTGCTCTCTGGAATCACTAGACAAATTTCACAAATCTCGCCGCGGCCAACCTGTGTGGCGCCGCGGCGGAAATGCCTCCTAGAACTCCTATTCTCAACTCCCACGATTCTTGCCTCAGTGCAATATATTTATGCCGCGACGAGTTTTGCTTCTGTCTAATCCTTATTTTTATTTCCTCAGCTCACGCCGTGGTAGGACATAATGCGCCACGGCGAGTTTTAGTTTTGTTACCCTCCTGGGTGATTTTTCCTACTTTGCGCCGCGGCAAGATTTATCAGGCCGCAGCGCTCCTCGCCACTGTCACTCCCTGGGCCAATTTTCTTCCCTTGCGCCGCGGCGGGATTGGTTATGCCGCGGCGCCCTTCGGCTCTATCTCTCATTTAGCCACGGCGAAGCCTTCTTAGCCACGGCTAGACTCCTTCCTGTGACCACATTACCCATATTTCGCCTCCTACACTCCAATTCTCATCTTAGAAACACTCCAAGTCCACCTACCCTTATTTTATGTGATTCTAATGGTGTTTATCTACCTTCTTTACCCAATCAATCCATCCATTACTATTGTAATACTTAAATACTACTTCTTACTTGCCCAACTTGCTCATATCAGCAAATTCATGAATATATGACAGTAAGAACACATGCATTAACAGCAATTTACATCCCATGCATATTCCATAGAGATTCCATTCAACAATAGCTTATGTCTACAACCAAGGCATCATATGACTACAATTCCCATATGGTAATCCATATCACAATTTCAACAAAACTACATATATTATGCTATAAGTCCATACATTAATATTCAACTATAATGAGACTTAAATCCTTAACGGTTACATTTCAATCAAACAAAATATGAACGCCTACACTTGGCAACATGAATATATGATAATGCTATGTAAACTAATAACAAAATTGCATCTCTACTAAATAAGCCAGCCTAAGTGTAGCCTTCTCCCATATGTTAAAGCTCATGGATTTTCATCCACTTGCTTCCCTTTATCCTTACCTGAAAAACCTTCACCTGAAATGTTAATCCCATGAAACGGGGTGAGATATAAATCTCGGTAACCAAGGCAATTCCATCATATATCCAGTTTAATTAGCATATATGCATGGATCAAAATAAACATCAGAAACATACCCATCTATCAGCAAATGAAACAATTAGCTATCATGATTATTATCCCATACTAGCAATCATATTATCACATGTTAAAGGCCATTAACATCGGGAGAGGCCCATCCAAGGCACCTACTCCCTATTGAGTACAACCGGGGCTCTGTGTATATGGGATTTGATCATAACCCGGTACTCGATCGAAGCACATGCATGGGTGGCAACCGCACCACAGCTCCATTATGAACTCACAAGGTCTAATTACAATTTAACAGATAGCCAACCAATTCATTCAACATTTCAAATCATTCATATACAGCAACATATGAAATTAAATTAGATATATACATGGAATTAATATAAACCCAGTTACCTCACTTGTAGACAAATTTGTAATAGCTGTCACAAATCCCAAATTCGGATTAGAGTGTCCTTCACTAGAAAACTCAATATTCCACCCAAAATCCTAAGCAAATTTGTACAGAATTAATACCCATTTTATACGTCAACTATGGGGGTCTCAAATTAACAAATGAAGTATCAAAATGGAGGATTTAAACTCACCCAAGGTCAACCCTAACCTCAACCTACGAATTTCACTAAGAAAATCCCTAAATTCCCACATTTTAGATTTTTGGTAGGGTGAAAGTACTCCAAATGAAAAACTAATCGGACCAAATTAAAGAGAACGATGAGAGGATTAAGTTATATAACTATTACCTTAGCTGAATCTTGCTTAATTGTGAGAAAATGCATAATTCTTGCCCCAAACCCTAGCCCCCTCTCCAAGCTCCGAATTTCTCTTTGTGTTTTGTGTTTTTAGCAAGTGTGAGGAAGAGGCTAATGTATTAGGGTTTTAGTTGGGTTTAAGTTAGGTCAAAAATGGGTCATGGGCTGCTCCAAGGTCCATCGTCATTTGGGCTTCAGATTTTTAAGTTGTTGGGCCAATTTTAAGTGTTGGGCTGCAGAATTTTACTAGGCCAGTTTTATGCATTGGGTTGCTAAAGTTTAATTAGGTTTGGGCTAAGTTTGAAGAGCTCAAGAATATGGGTCTGCACAAGGATTATTGGGCTACTTAGAAGAGTCTATACAAGGGGGATTTTGGGTCTCCATCACACTAAATTGGGTTGGGTCTACACCTAACCCATTAGGCTTCCATTAGCATCTTCTCATGATTTATTAGTTTAAGCCTAAATAGAGTTTTTATCCCAATTAAATCTCAAACCCATATTAATAATTTATTTCTCTAAAATCTCTATTCACTCAACTTGCCCAATTATCCCATATTAATCATTCTCAATTAACCTAATCCATGATTAACACCTTAATTAATTATGGGGTGTTACATTCTCCCCTCTTTTTAGAAATTTTGTCCTCAAAATTAGACATACCTTACTCAAATAATGTAAGATAATCCTTCCTCATTGCTTCCTCTGTCTCCTAGGTTGCTTCATCCAGAGTAAGTCCTTTCTATACTACCTTTACCAAGGGGATGTCCTTATTACGTAGCTATTTGACTTTTGAGTCCATAATCCTTTCCGGCTCAACCACATACGACAAATCATCTTGTAGATGCACATTCTCATGCTCAATGACATGCAAAGGGTCCGAGTGGTACTTTTTCAATTGGGACACATGGAACACATCATGCAATCTAGCCAGGTTTGGAGGTAAAACAACTCTATAGGCCACGGGTCCTATCCTTTCAAGGATTTGGAAAGGACCAAGATAACGAGGACTGAGCTTTCTTGTCCTGATAGACCATCCTACACCCGTCACTGGAGTAGCCTTAAGGAACACATGGTCTCCTATCTCAAATTTTAAGGGTCTCTTTCTCTTATCTGCGTAACTCTTTTGCCTACTCTGGGTAGCCAACAACTTCTTTCTGATGAGTTCTATTTGATGGATAGTTTGGTCCACTATGTCTAGACCTAAGAGACTTCTTTCACCAAGTTCTACCCAACACAAAGGCGACCAACACTTCCTCCCATAAAGTGCCTCAAATGGTGCCATCTGGATACTGGAATGGTAACTATTATTATAAGCAAACTCAGCTAAAGGCAAGTACACATCCCAACTCCCCTTTAACTCTAGTACACTCACTCTAAGCATGTCCTCAAGGGTCTGAATAGTCCTCTCAGTCTGTCCATCAGAATGAGGGTGATAAGCAGTGCTAAAGTTAAGACTAGTACCCAAAGCTTCTTATAGAGATCGCCAAAATTTTGATGTGAATCTTGGGTCTCTATCTGACACAATGCTATTAGGAACAACATGCAATCTTACAATTTCACGAACATACAGTTGGGCTAGTCTATCTAGGGAATAAGTGGCTCTAATAGGTAGAAAGTGGGCAGACTTCGTCAATCTATCCACGATCACCCAAATAGCATCATAAGCCGAGGATGTTCTAGGCAAACAAAATCCATAGATATACTATCCCATTTCCATTCAGGAATTTCTAAAGGGTATAACAAACTTGCGGGTCTTTGGTGCTCAATTTTAACCCGTTGACAGATTAGACATCTAGCAACAAACTTCGCTATGTCTGACTTCATCCCAGGCCACCAAAAGCTCTTCTTTAGATCCCTATACATCTTAATGGTGCCCAGATGGATGGTGTACCTACTCTTATGAGCTTCTGACAACACTGTGTTCCTCAACTCTTCATCCTTGGGTATACACACTCTTCCTTGGTACCTCACCAAACCATCTTCTGATAGGTCAAAGTCTTTGGCCTCACCACTCCCCAGTTGCTCTCTAATTCCTCCCCAGTAGGCATCTAGCTGTTGGGCCTCTTTAATTCTCTTCCTAAGGTCATTTTCTATCCTTAATTCTCCCAAAAGAATGCTACTAGGGTTCATTGAAATTGATAAATTCAAATCCCTCATCTCTTCAATCAACCTTTGCTCCTTAAGCATCATCATTGCCATGTGAATAGATTTCCTACTCAAGGCATCGACGACCACATTCGCCTTTCCTAGATGATACTTTAAGGAGAAATCATAGTCCTTAAGGAATTCCATCCACCTCCTTTGCCTCATGTTCAACTCTTTTTAGTCAAACAAGTACTTCAAACTTTTATGATCACTATATACTTCAAATTGGGCACCATGGAGATAGTGCCTCCAAATCTTAAAGGCAAAAACCACAGCCACTAGCTCTAAGTCATGGGTAGGGTGATTCTCCTCATGGGGTCTAAGTTGTCTAGAGGCATAGGCTATCACCCTACCTTGTTGCATTAAGACACACCCTAATCCTTTCTTAGAAGCGTCACTATAGACTGTGAATGTCTCTTTAAGGTCAGGTATCACTAACATAGGTGTGGTGGTAAGCCTATCCTTAAGCTCCTGAAAGGCATTCTCACACTTAGCATCCTACACAAATGGTTGGTCCTTCCTAGTCAACTTTGTCAAAGGCATGGCTAACTGAGAAAATCCATTAATAAATCTTCTGTAGTAGCTGGCTAGACCTAGGAAGCTACGAATTTCGATCACTGTTTTGGGTTTCTCCCAATTCAGGACCACCTCTACCTTGCTAGGATCTACCGCTACCCCTTGTTTCGATATCACATGCCCAAGGAATTTGACCTCCCGCAACCAAAACTCGCACTTGCTCAACTTAGCATACAACTGATGCTCTTTCAAGGTTTGAAGGACTATCCTAAGATGCTCTTCATGCTCTTCACTACTTTTAGAGTAGACAAAAATGTCATCAATGAACACTACCACAAACAGGTCAAGATAAGGCCTAAAAATCCTATTCATGTAATCCATGAAAATGGCAGGGGCATTGGTTAACCCAAAAGGCATAACTAGAAACTCATAATGGTCGTATCAAGTCCTAAAGGCAGTTTTAGGTACATCCTCAGCCTTGACTCTAAGTTGGTGATATCCCGATCTAAGGTCAATCTTTGAAAAGACCGATGCTCTAACTAATTGGTCAAGTAAGTCACCAATTCTAGGCAAAGGGTATTTATTCTTGACAGTTGCTTGGTTCAATTGCCTATAGTCAATGCAAAGCCTAAGACTACCATCTTTCTTCTTGACAAACAATACTGGTTCTCCCCATGAAGACACACTTGGCCTAATAAACCCTTTCTCAAGTAACTCTTCTAGTTGACTCTTCAACTCAACCAACTCAGCAAGCGCCATTCTATACGGAGCCTTAGAGATTGGACCTGTACCGGGTACTAAATTAACAAAAAATTCTAGCTTTCTCTCTAGAGGTAGTCCACTAAACTCCTTAGGAAAAACCTCATGGAACTCCCTAATCATAGGTATATCCTCCAACCCATCATCAACCTTAGCATGCAATGAAAAGAATACTAGAAACCCTTGGCAACCACGCCTAAGGCACCGCCCAGCTTGGGCGGCAGACACACAAGTAAGCTTAGTCACAGGACCAGTTTCAGGTATATTTGCAGGTAAGGAAATAGTCTTACGGTTACAATTAAGTATCGCATTATTAGTCGACAACCAATCCATACCAATGATTACATCAAAGTCACACAAAGGGATGCAAATCAAGTCAAGGGCAGTACAACGACTATCTAATTGTACAGTACAATTTAAGCATACATCAGATGTAATCATAGAATATCCAGTAGGGGTGGACACAGATAATTCAAATGGCAACAGGCTAATTTTAAGACCCAGACGCTTAACATAGTCATATGAGATGAATGAGTGGGTTGCACCCGCGTCAAACAATGCATCTACAACATGATTATGGACAAGTAAAGTACCTCGGATCAGACTAGGGGATCTACTAGCCTCTTGCTACGTAAGTGCAAACACCCTTCCTTGGATAGGTGGCTTAATCTATGAGGCCAACTCCCGTGACACCGTGCAAGTTCGCACATAGTGTCCAAGCTTCCCATAATTATAGCACACTGGGCATGGCCCATTCCCATGGTTCTTCCCACACTTGGCACAAGCAAGTGAGGCACTCATTGCACTCCTTGGTGGTCCCATGCTTCTTCTTTGAGGGACATTCCTTGGCGGTGGTCTCCTTCCCCAAGAGCCACTTCCACTATTGGCTCCCTTCTTGCTTCCGCCCCTAAAGGGCTCCATGCCTCGGTCACGTTTACCTTCCAAGGTCTTCTTCCGCTTGGCTTCACTCTCCATCATAGCCCTTTCTGTCACTCTACACTTCACCAATTCATCAAAATTGTGGATCTGTAGAGATACAATCTTATCCTTAATCTCCGACCTTAAGCCTCTTTCAAACTTTTCAGCCTTCTATGGCTCAGCATCAAAGCGCTTCAAGTAAAAGGAAAAGCAAGACAATTGGATGAATTTAGCTGCATATTAGTCTACATTAATGTCTCCTTGCTCAAGGAAGTTAAACTCGGCTTCCTTGTCCGCCCTCACCGATGGTGGGAAATATTTGCTCTCAAAAGTCATTTGAAAACTTTCCCAGGTCAAGGGTATCTTTCTTACAACCAACAATTTGGAGGCATTCCTCCACTAATGTTCAGCCTCACCCTCTAACTTGTAGATGGCCAACCTTGCCTTTTGTTCTGTAATGCAAGTCATAACCTCAAAGATTTTCTCCAGTTGCATCAACCATCTCTCGGCTTTCTCAGTATCTAACTCCCCCAAGAACGATGGAGGATCAGCTTTTTTAAATTTGGCTAATGTAATAGAGAGGTCACTATCCTCCCCTTGGTGTCCCACACCAGGGTTATGACCAGCCCCCACACGGTTTTCCATTGGCACCTCCTCATTTCGCTCATTCATACTTTCATGTAGCTGTTGCAGCACTTGCATAGTCGCTGCATGAGCCTTGGCTTGCTCTTGAAGCCGGTCAGTCATTGCCCTAACCGTAGTCTCATGGGCCTCAGCTTGTTCTCTCATTCGGTTGGCCATTGCAGCCATGGCCTCTTACATCTCTCTTAACATCTCAGTTGTTTCTCTATGAGTAGCCATCTAGTTCTACAATGCCATAAGCACAACCATAAGCATCTCTCATTAACCACAGTCCAAGGTAACAAAACATAACTCCACCCATGGTAGGTATATATATAAGTATGAGGGTTATCATCAGGTCACAATGTTCCTATTCCTATCATGCATGCATCATGATTGCCAAGTTTTCTAACCACAAAGTAGTAAATCAAACACATTTTCCTAAACCATTGCTCTGATACCAACTGTGACAACCCTACCTTCTGATCAATGTATTTGTAGTTAAATACAAGATTATTAATTAATGATCAAGATTTGAGGTCATTATATTTTACCACATTGCGAAAATATGAGGAAATTTGAACCTTGATGTTAGGGTCATCACCATACCACCACAACAAAATAAAATTTACATAAAAGAAATCCTACTACCATAAGGGGTTTATGATTCAACTGTCCATCAGTTTTAATACCCAATAACCACCCACAAGTGTTCCTATATCATCTCTTACCATTACTGTTAAAGAAATTGGGGTTTCTAAGCTAAAAGGAGTAGGTTGGGGACTTGCGTCACGGCCTATACCTTCCCCACCGTGGCCAAGTTGCTCTCTGGAATTATTGGACAAATTTCACAAATCTCGCCACGGCCAACCTATGTGATGCCGTGGCTAAAATGCCTCCTGGAATTCCTATTCTCAACTCCCACAATTCTCGCCTCGGCGTAATATATTTACGCCATGGCTAGTTTTGCTTCTGTCCAACCCTTATTTTTATTTCCTTGGCTCGCGCCGCGGCAAGACATATTCCGCCGCGGCGAGTTTTGGTTCTGTTACCCTCCTGGGCGATTTTTCCCACTTCACGCCGCGATGAGATTTATCAAGCCGCGGCGCTCCTCGCCACTATCACTCCTTGGGCTGATTTTCTTCCCTTGCACCGCAATGGGATTGGTTATACTGCAGCGCCCTTCGGCTCTATCTCTCATTTGGTCGGGGCGAAGCCTTCTTAGCCTTAGCGAGACTCCCTCCTGTGACCACATTACCCATATTTCGCCCTCTACACTCCAATTCTCATCTTAGAAACACTCCAAGTCCACTTACCCTTATTTTATGTGATTCTAATGGTGTTTATCTACCTTCTTTACCCAATCAATCCGTGCATTACCATTACAAAACTTAAATACTACTTCCTACTTGCCCAACTTGCTCATATCAGCAAATTCATGAATATATGAAGCAAGAACACATGCATTAGCAGCAATTTACATCCCATGCATATCCCATAGAGATTTCATTCAACAATAGCTTATGTCCACAACCAAGGCATTATATGACTACAATTCCCATATGGTAATCCATATCACAATTTCAACAAAACTACATATATTATGCTATAAGTCCATACATTAATATTCAACTATAATGAGACTTAAATCCTTAACGGTTACATTTCAATCAAACAAAATATGAATGCCTACACTTGGCAACATGAATACACGATGATGCTATGTAAACTAATAACAAAATTGCATCTCTACTAAATAAGCCAGCCTAAGTGTAGCCTTCTCTCATATGTTGGAGCCCATGGATTTTCATCCACTTGCTTCCCTTTATCCTTATCCAAAGAACCTTCACTTGAAATGTTAATCCCATGAAACAGGGTGAGATATAAATCTCAGTAACCAAGGCAATTCCATCATATATCCAGTTTAATTAGCATATATGCATGAATCAAAATCAACATTAGAAACATACCCATCATATCAGCAAATGAAACAATTAGCTATCATGATTATTATCCCATACTAGCAATCATATTATCATATGTTAAAGGCCATTAACACCGGAGAGGCCCGTCCACGGCACCTACTCCAGGGCTCTGTGCATCTGGGGTTTGATCATAACCCAGTGCTCAATCGAAGCATATGCACGGGTGGCAGTGCACCACAGTTCCACCATGGACTCACAAGGTCTAATTACAATTCAACAGATAGCTAACCAATTCATTCAACATTTTAAATCATTCATATATAGCAACATATGAAATTAAATCAGATATATACATGGAATTAATATAAACCCGATTACCTCACTTGTAGATAAATTTGCAATAGCCGTCACAAATCCCAAATTCGGATTAGAGTGTCCTTCATCAGAAAACTCAATATTCCACCCAAAATCCTAAGCAAATTCGTACAGAATTAATACCCATTTTATAAGTCAGCTATGGGGGTCTCAAATTAACAAATGAAGCATCAAAATGGAGGGTTTAAGCTCACCCAAGGTCAACCCTAACCTCAACCTACGAATTTCACTAAGAAAATCTCCAAATTCCCACATTTCAGATTTTGGGTAGGGTGAAAATATTCCAAATGAAAAATTAATTAGACCAAATTAAAGAGAAAGATGAGAGGATTAAGTTGTATAACTATTACCTTGGCTGAATCTTGCTTTAAATGTGAGAAAATGCAGAATTCTTGCTTCAAACCCTAGACTCCTCTCCAAGCCCCGAATTTCTCTTTGTGTTTTGTGTTTTTAGCAAGTGTGAGGAAAAGGCTGATGTATTATGGTTTTAGTTGGGTTTAAGTTGGGTCAAAAATGGGTCATGGGCTGCTCCAAGGTCCATCTCTTTTTGGGGTTCAGATTTTTAAGTTGTTGGGCCAGTTTTAAAGTGTTAGGCTGCAGAATTTTACTAGGCCAGTTTTATGCATTGGGTTGCTAAAGTTTAATTAGGTTTGGGCAAAGTTTGAAGAGCTCAAAAATGTGGGTCTGTACAAGGGTTATTGGGTTACTTAGAAGAGTCTATACAAGGTGGATTTTGGACCTCTATCACACTAAATTGGGTTGGGTCTGCACCTAACCCATTGGGCTTCCATTAGCCTCTTCTCATGATTTATTAGTTTAAGCCTAGATAGAGTTTCTATCCCAATTAAATCTCAAACCCATATTAATAATTTATTTCTCTAAAATCTTCATTCACTCAACTTGCCCAATTATCCCATATTAATCATTCTCAATTAACCTAATCCATGATTAATATCTTAATTAATTATGAGGTGTTATCTTAGTCAATCCATAGAAAGTGGGAACCCTTACTATAAGTAGAGAAAAAGAATAGTAAATGGTAACAGAAGATTAGTAAGTAACAAGTGATTAGTGGGCCTAGTAGTTAAGACTGAGAAAGGGCTCAGCATCAGAGAAAGTTAGACATAGGGATGATAAGGTTGTTGAGACCTGCCTTTAAGGCATTGACTCCAACCTAGGATGCCACCCTGCAAAATTCTAAATGATGGGCTAATATGATGAGTTTAAGACTCTAACCTTGTTGACAAGATATTAATGTAGCCTTGAAATTGACATAAGGTAAGGCTACTAGTAGTGAGGAATATAGTGAGTGCCCTAGAAGCGTGTACCTTATAGGTAATACCTAAAGATGAGTATAATTAGCCCAATGACAAAGGATCAGAAGAGAATAAGGATAGTTTGGAAAGCACTAAGTTATTGTAAGCCTATAAGAGATAATAGGGCTTATTGTAAGCTACAGGTTTGATAAGATGGGTAGCCTAGGCTAAGTATAAGCTGAAGCTTAAGGGAAATGACCAGTAGCATCGTTCAGGTGAGATGTATAAAAGGAGAAATTAAATTGACTAAAAGTTTAGTGTAAGTTCTCCTTGGATCGAGAAAAAGAAAGATAAGACATTTTGAGTCAAGGAGGCCACTCAATAGTGGTTAGTAAATCTCCTTAGATAGACCTCCCTGAATTGTAGAGTACAGCAATAAAGAAAGCGATAAAAAGGTAAGAAAGTAGCTATAAAAGATATGCCTTCACTTTAGTAATGAATAAATGAGTAGATTGAGCCTAGAAAAGTAAATAGACAGGGGTCAATAATTAGTTAGACAAACTCCCTAATATGAGAATAATATAAGGTTAAAGCAAGTAGGTAATTAGAGCACCCAGTAAAGCGTAAGTCTTCAGTAAGGTAGAATCCATATATTAAGAGTATGTGTCCTAGATTGGCTTAGTAGAATCCTAAAATTAGTATATTATGCTCCTAGGAATGAGGTTAAAGAGGCTCAATAGAGAGAAAACTTAGCTCTGATCCAAACGTAGAAATGAGCTAAGACAAACAGTTAGTGTCTTAGTACCCTCAAGAAAGCTCGAGGGAGCTAAGAATCGCCTCAGAAGGCGAGTCTTGCATTATGTAGGGAAAAAGTGTAAGCCAAGAGTGCTATAAAATGTAATTCCTAGGATTACAGGTAATAGAAATTCTCTTATCGAGAGATGGTCTAGTTAAGAGTAAAGCAAGAGTATAAGAGAAAGTAGACCCCCTTGATGTTATAAAGAGTGAACAAGTAAAGGAACTTAGGAAAGATACAGGTGCTCTTGAGCGTAAAGAAGCATGAATTAGCAAGAGAGACAGTCAATAGTAAAACATCCTTTTACCTAAGTAAAAGGATAGTAAAGGTAAAAGAGAGAGAAGATATGACAATGTTCAAGCCGAGGATATAATAAATTAAAAGTCAATATCAAGTTAATGTGATTGAGCACTTGAGAAAGCACACTTGTCATTGGCATAGATACCCTTTTTCCATGATAGTGCCAAAGTAAAAATAGTCGGGCAATGTAAAGTGATCTCATAATGAAGTAGAGGAAGAGTGTTATTTTCCCTAAGTATCCTACGAGAATAGGGCAGATAAAGAAAAGTACGAGAGGAATACTTTAGATTATTAGAAAACTTGTAATATACTGGTGATAGTGGCTCTAAGCTCAATCATGAGGCACTTGTATATTAGTGTTTGATGCTATCGTTTGCTTACAATAAAGATTACATAATATTGGGTCTGGCTAACCCAGTAGTAATGTGACTTCAGTGCATAGCAAATGATGGCATCAATCATCAAAGTGTCCTAATAATCGAAACGTATTCTAGTTAGTTAAATAACGAGATGAGCTAGAAAAGAGAGGTAAAGGAATTCTAAGAATATTAGAATAGTAAGAAAAGCATGCAAAAAGGAATCCCCAGCAAAGAATAGTAACATAGAAAAGAACGTGGTAATAATAAGAAATATTCAGATTCAGATAGCATGAGTTAGCATGCATAGTCTGAGTCCCTTATAGTATAAATAAATGAAATAAGAAGGGACCAGTGTATGGCCTTTCTCCTACCAGAGATGTTAGGCACA
This sequence comes from Erythrophleum ivorense, assembly GCA_026724425.1. Taxonomy (NCBI): domain Eukaryota; kingdom Viridiplantae; phylum Streptophyta; class Magnoliopsida; order Fabales; family Fabaceae; genus Erythrophleum; species Erythrophleum ivorense. The sequence continues at coordinate 17,027,178 of JAIUCV010000014.1, forward strand.
CTTAGTGTGTGAGATGCCCGTGTGTTAAGACACTCAAAAGCATAACATGGGCATAGTCAGAAATTGCAGGATATGAGAGGAAAGATAGTCGAGTACAATTAGAGTAAGAAAAGAAAGCCCAAGTAAAAAGGGACTGAAGTGGGAACCTGAGGATCCCATGAGGAGTGATGAATAAAAATTAAAATGCTTCTAAATATTAGTATGACGGGATCCCAAAGAATTAGATGACATAGAACCCACTTCGCATGAAGAGTAAGATGTACTTCTGAGTTTAGCCTCAGTTATTATGAGCGATGGTTACCAAACGTAGTGAACATGTGTTTTACTATTAGATACAATGATCTTAGGCTTTGATGTCTCTCAAAGATGGATCGCAGTAGATCCTAGCATAGCACAGCGGGTTGCAATAGACCTTAGCAGGGCTCTGAGGGATCGCAGTAGACCTAGGGGTCGCAACAGATCCCACAGAGTTACAGAGAGCCCACAATTATAGCGTGATAATTCTTTGGTGAGATGACAGCCTGAGATAATTTTCCCAGATCAATTAGTCTTAGAGACCAGTATAGTCATAGACAATTTTGTCTTAGAGATTAGAGACCTCCTGAGTCTGATAAACCATTACCACAGAGATATGAAGGCTTTACTCAAACAGTTAGACTACTGACTAGATCCCTTGAGAGATGAGCATAGGATGGGATGAGGAAAGCAAGAAAGTAACTTTCCAGAGTTAGAGATAGATGAACCACTACCCAGCAGATATTAGCCCTGACCAAGGGATAGAGAGATCCCTACATGCTAGACTATGTATTCAGAAAGGGTCGGCGTAGTTTTTAAATAAGGTAAGTGGTACAATATACCTCCAATGATCAAAATTATGAGTATAGTTAGTATCCCACCAGAATTCAGCAGTTGTCAGTGGTAGTTGCTCTTCAATGCCAGTATGAGGAATATACGTTAGGCCTATCAGTGTTGAGATGAGGGACTATAAATGACCTACTCATAAGTGACCAAAAAGAGTAAGGAAAAGCCCCAACCTAAAGAGACAAATGTAGTAACTGAGATGTGAGGCTTATGATAGAAAGAAATGTGAATTGTAATTACGAGATGAGCTAGTAAGAAAGAATGTAGAGATAAATAGTAGACAGTATAAGTAAGCAAGTAAGTAAACAGACAAAAATCTCCAATGGCTATAATGATCAAAAAAAGATAATAAGACCTTATGAGAAGCCATTAGGAGAGGATATGGGAGAATTGATATTAAATAAATCACCTCCCAAGATATGTAAATGAGTCCACCAAAAAGAACATTAACCCCTACAGAAGGGTGAACACTAATCAAATATGATTAGTAAGCTCTCCTAAGATAGGCCTCTAGAGTCAGAAACTTCTTTCCCTTATGAGAAGAACCAGCTAGTACTCTATAATAATAGAGCCCTCATTAAAAGCTAGTAATGAAAAATCCCTAGGTGAGAAAAACTTAAAAGAGTGAAAACGCTGAGAGAAGCGTATAGAGCCTAGAAAAAGGAAAAGAAAGGAACAGTTAGCCAATATATAAAAATTGGAGGAAAGTATCCCAAATTTTTAGGATGAAATTTATTTAAGGGAGGGGAAATATCCTGTTCTCTAAAAATGAGAGAAAATGTGAGAAACATAAAGTACGGCTTCTCCATAAACATATGAAATTCACCGGATACAAAGGAAGTCCCCCATATAGAGTGATTTGAGGTCCCAAAATTTTTATGTAGCATTCTAGACTCCTAAAAATGAAAATCCTAGTCTCAGAAGGAAAGAAAAACGGAGCTGGAATAAAGAAATGAATTTGAACGAAAAGTTAATGAAACATAATGGAATTTTCGTAATTTTGAGGAAATTTTGGAATTCTCACAAGAGGGCTTTTTAAATAAAAATTTTGAGTTCTCTAGGGTTCTTGGAAGCCCTAAAAATCATGAGAAGTCTCGGGACAATTAAAACCCTTCCAGTGGACGTTTTCCAATATCAATTGACCTGAATTTTGACAAATTCATTCAAGAAGGTTTTAGCTTCAATTTGAGTGATTCCAAAGGCATTTTATTAAATTGGGAACCTAAATTTCATAATGGAAAAGACAGTTCTTAAAAAAGAGCTAAAACAAGTTAGAAACGAAAATGCCAAGAACTAGAGGCAAAATTGAAATTTTTGAAAAATGGTTCTTAAACCCACCTATACATATGAGGTGCCCCATCTCCTCCTTCATTTAGCCACATTTGTTTCTGCCTTAAACTAGAGAAAAACCCTAAGGGTGAGGTGTACAAGAAGGAGGAGGAAGGAAGGAGAAAAACAAGCAAGAGGTATAGATTTTCTTGGTTTTTTTTCATACTTATTCTTTAGCAAACTCCTTCTCCTCCATTTCCCCATCTTTCCTATGGCTTTATTGAATTCCTTGGATCTATTTTGAGGGCAGAACAAAGGGAAAAATTTGGATATGATGAGAGGAGGGCAAGGAAAGTGAGAAACAAGTAAGAAAAGCTAAGGAAACAAGGTAAGATCTTCATCATATGGTAGATACTCCTTCTCCCTTCTTCTCCTTAGTTCGCCCCATGTATGTAGCTACAAGAAGGATTGGATTTTGGGTAGAACCAAGGGTGACTCCTTGGAATTTAAGGGAGGAGAATAAGAATATGCAAAGAAATTCAAGTAAAAGCTATTGGTTTTTAAGATAGCAAACCTAAGGTTTCATGGGCTCCCTTAAAAATCTGATTTGATGTAATTGTTCCTAAACCTAAATGAGTGTTTGGATGAGCTCTTGAGATCCCTAGAAGACTCCTCATATGCATCTTGCATCAAGAAAATGAAGCAAATGCACTTGGAACTCATATGGAGCATGATTTTGGCCTAGGCTAGAAGAGTACCAAGTGGAAGTTTTAATTTGTTCCAAGCTTATTTTTGAGTCATGTATGATGGAAGAGGATGGGAAGAAGCCTTGGAAAATTTTTAGAAGCCATAGAAAGTGAGATGATATCATAGGTTACATAACATTGCTTAAAGAAGCAACACTAGCTAGGCTCCTAGAATTGATTGTGTGATGACTCCAAGAGGTTTAAATGGAGTCAAGAATCATAAATAGATAGAGAGAATGGAGCCAAGATGATGTTTTCTTAAGGTTGCTTCATTAAGTGCATTATGAAACCATAAAAGGGTTATATGAACCACTTAGCTTTTCTAGTGAATGTTTGGCCTTAGAATTTGATTCAAAAGTATAATTAGCTTCCATATGATGTGTCTAAGCCAAGAGAAATGATCTCTGTAACATTTGGTTCTCTGAAAATGAGAGAAAATGTAAGAAACATAATATACAGTTTCTTCGTCAACAAACAAAATTTACCAGATAGAAAAAGAAATCCCCTAAGATGATGTAGTTAAGGTCCCAAAAAAATTAGAAAGCATTTTAGACTCCTAAAATTGAGAATCCCGGGCTCAAACAGAAAGAAACACGGAGCTAGAATAAAGAAATAATTTCTTACAGAAAACTTACAAAATATAATGGCATTTTTGTAACTTTGAGCAAATTTTGGAATTCACAAAAGAAGGCTTTTAAATGAAAGTTTTGAGTTCCCTAGGGTTCTCAGAGGCCCTAAAAATCATGGAAAGGTCCAGGATAGCTAAAGTCCCTCCGGTGGATGTTTTCTAATGTCAATGTACTAGAACTTTGACGAATTCATTTAGAAAGGTTTTAGTTTTGATTTGAGTGATTCCAAAGGCATTTTACTAAATTGGGAACCTAAATTTCATAATGGAAAAGATGGTTCTAAAAAAAGAGTTAAAACGAAGGAGAAACAAAAATGCCAAGAATGAAGGGCAAAATGAAAATTTTTGAAAAATGTAACTTCCTGCCACCTATATATATGATGCGCCCTTCTTCTCCCTTCATTTTGCACTACCAAGTTCTACCCAAAACCAGAGGAAAACCCTAGGGAGAGTGGAACAAAAGAGGAAGGCAAAGAAGAGGAGAAATCCAAGGCTTAAGGTATGGAAATTTAGTAATTTTTCATGTTCTCTTCTAAACCTCTTCTCCTTCATTCTCCTTTATTTCTATGATCATAATGAAGTATATGAATCTGTTTTAAAGGAGAAATTAAAGGGAAAATTCGGATTTGAAGAGAGGAGCTCAAAGAACACAAGATTAAAGTGAGAAAAAGCAAGAAAACAAAGTAAATCTTGCATCCCACGGTAGCTACTCCTCCCCCTTTCTTCTCCATATTTTTCCCCATGTATGTAGATGTTAGAAGGATGGAATTTTGAGGGGAACCAAGGGTGAATTCTATGAATTTAAGGGAGGAGAGTAAGAATATACAAAGAAATTCAAGAAAAGACCATGGATTTTCAAGGTAGGAAACCTAGGGTTTCATAGGTTCCCTTGAAAATCTGATTTCATATAATTATTTATAGGCCTAAATGAATGTTTAAATGAGTTCCTAAGATCCCTAGAAGTCTCCCCATATACATCTTCCATATAAAAAGCAAAGCAAACTTCATGGAGGCCAAAAGGAGGCATAGGCTCGGCCTAAAGGGGATGAGACACCTAGGGAGAGTTTTAATTTTTTCAAGCCCATTTTTGAGTCATATATGATGAATAAAAATGAGGGGAGGCCTTTAGAAAAATTTAAAACCCATAAAAAGTGAGTTGGTGCTTTAAGTTCCATATTATAACATAAAGAAGTAACATGTAGTTAGGCTCTTGGTTTTGATTGTGTGATGACTCCAAGAGGCTTAAAAGGAGTCAAGAATCATATCTGAAAAAAAAAAAGAATGGAGCTTAGAATTTATTTGAGGGGTGTTACTTCATTAGGTGTAATTATGGAACCATAATGAGGTTTATAGAGCAAGTTAGTATCTAAGTGAGTTATGTGGCCTTAGAATGAATTCCATGAACCTAATTGGCTTCTATAAATTGTGTTTAGGCCAAGAGAAACTAACCCCATACTTTTATGTGTGTGTGGCCGAAAGAGGGAGCCTTGATTCAAGAAGAAAAGTGTGTGATTGTGTACAAGGTAGCTTTCTCCACCTTCTCTCATGCATGGATGTGTGCTTAGCTTGTCTTAGACTGTGTGTATGTATATTTTCAAGCCATAAAAAGTATGCTAGCATGATTTTATATGCCATATTTTCATGATGAAATATTATGTTTCTAAATGATGTTATGATATGTGCTTGGGTTTGCTTGAGTGTAGTGAGACCAAGAATCCTTAGCCATGGTGAGGATGAGCCAAGAACCCTTAGGATTGGTTAAGACAAAGCAAAGAGTCTCCCAAAAGTAAGATGGACTCCTAAGAACATGGTTTAGTCCAAGAATGTTCTAAAGAATGGGTGAGGCAAGTCCAATATCCATAAGAAATTGAGTGAGGCCAATCCACTTGCTTGGCAAGTTTTTGTATGTTATGTATGACTTTCTCAAATAATGAAAATTTTCTTTGAATGTTTGCACATGTCCACATGACCATACATGCATTTATGAGACTTCTTTGCATCCATTATGTATGATTGAATGGGAAATGAGCTATTGGAATTTTTTGAATCTCATCCCCTCCTCTTTAGTGTTTTAACATGCTAGGTGGACTAAGAGAGCAAGGAGACGGAAGCCAATCACTTGAGAGATGAGAGTATGATATTAAAATGTATGAAATTTGCTTCTTTAAGGCCGTCAAGGTCGCAAATGTTGTCATCTATGGTTGTATATGACTTATGACCTCTTGAACATGTGTAATTATGTTATTAAGTGTTGTATGAATGAGAGTTAAAGTTGTATGTATGAATATGAACATTTTGGTTTTATATTGGCAAGTTTTCATTATGGAAGTATGTGTATAATTGTATGTGGCATAGCCAAAATGAGAGACATGGAGTTTGGGACCATTTAGGTAGTTCACGCAACTCTTAATTATGCTTTTAGACTTGCCCAAAAGGTGCCAAGCCCCAAGGAAAGCCATTTGGACATTTTGGTATTCCTTATGGAGCCAAAATTGACCAATTTAGAATCCTATGTCACTTTTTGTCCAAATGAGCTCTTCTTGAATTACAATTTTGCATGAAATTAGAGTTTATTAAGAGCTTTTTGGAAAGCTAAAGAACAAAATTTTTGGAGGTCTACATAATATTTGATGAATTTTTAAAGTTGACAATTTTTTTGATTTTGGTCTGATGCACTGTTCACTTAGTCCAAAAATGAAATCTATCACACAAGGCTAGAATAATGTCCAATTGCCACAATATTTTATACAAAGAAACTAGACATTCCCAATGAATTGTGACAACTAGAAGCACCCCATTTGGATGTCTAGAGAGGGAGATATGAATTTTCAAAGAATCTGTCCAATATCAAGAATTTCAACTGACCTCTATTATTGTTTGATTAGATTTCAAGGTCTGGACGTGCCTGAACTAGTCTAGAGTTATTTTTTCCCTCTAGATAACATCCACAGCTTCCCATATTAGTATCATTTGAATGGATTGGATTTTTTTGGAATTAACTGAACATTTTTGAAATTTGTTACAAAAATCTATGATAGCACCAGTGGATAGTTTGACCTCTAGACCTTTTCAAATATCAAACATCCTCTGTGATATATGTTATGGTCTAAACATATTTTTAGTATGAAGTGGACATCTATAGCTTTTCAAAATGTCCAAGAATACATGATTTTGATTTTTCTAAAATTAGTTATGATTTTTCAAAGTTGTGACAAAAATGAGGACAAATCTAGCCGAAATTATGTGTATTTTGAGCTTCCCTTTGAGCTCCACATGATGTAGGCCACTTTTGATGATCAAACTGAGTTGTATTCATGCATTTAAATATGAGAATGTGATGTATGAGTCCATATGACCCACGAGATTCTGAGAAAAAAAATTTTGTATAGTGCAATGCAAAGAAATGTAATATTTTGATGCTATTTTCCCACTTTCTAGTGTAATTCATGGCATGAAACTTAGAAGTAACATGAGGCAAGGTTAGAAATGCATGGTGTTACAATCTCCACCTCCTTGTAGGTGTGAGATTGAAGGAGAAGACTCAAGGTTTAAAGAAAAGGTGTGCTTGTATGGCAAAGGTAGCTTTCTCCACCTTCTCTCATGCATGAATGTGTGCTTACATTGTCTTTGGATGTTTGTATGTGTGTTTTAAGCCATAAAAAGTGTTCTAGTATGATTTGATCTGCCATGGTACCATGATGATGTTTTATGCACTCAAATGATGTTTTATATGCTTGCCTTGGTTTGCTTGAGTGTGGAGAAGCCAAGAACCCTCTAGCCATGGTGAGGAAGAGCTAAGAACCCTTGAAATTAGTTGAGACAAAGTAAAGAGTCTCCCAAGAGTAAGGTTAAGTCAAAACCTCTTAGAGAATGAGCCATTTTGCAACCTAATATCAAGATCTGACCAAATGAACGAATTTGCCCTTGAAATTTCACAAACATATAGATCTTATCTAGAGATTTTTGGGAAGAAAAGACCAGATTATTTGGAGCTCTATGAAATTAATTATGAATTTCCAAAGTTGGCATTTTTTTGTTGAAATGGTGCAGACATTCTTCATATGGTTAGAAACTTGGATTGTGTCATTCATAGGCCAAATGATATTTAATGCTCATGAAATTTACAATCATAAACTAGATATGATGAGCTTTCCATGGCCATTAAGATCACCCCAATTGGACCTCTGAGCAGGGAGATATGAATTTTTGAAGTTGGAGGTTAGTACTAGTAATGATAGTTGACCTCTGGTATTGTTCCATCAATTTCTAGTAGTTAGCAGCCTTTGTTGTGGTCTAGATTTATTTTTATCACAAAATAAACATATATAGCTTTCTAGAATAGTATAGTGTGCCTAATTTTGATTTTTTTAGAATTAGTTATGATTTGTCAAAGTTCAGGCATAAAATCTGAAAAATCAGTCTGAGGCTGCACCATTGCATTTTACGTATCTACTCTCTTTCCTCGAGGTATAGGCCATTTCTTAAGCTTGTTATGAGTTGTATTTGTGTATTTAATTATGAAAATGAGATGGATGAGTCTATATGGCCCATAGAACATCGAAAGAAAAATTTACCCATGACAAAATGCAACTCTATCCATGATTTCCAATGCCATTATATGACTTCCTATAGAACTAGCATGAGATAAGGCATGGAAATTGCATGAGTTGAGTCTTAGAATTATGGTGTTACAATTTTCAAGCATGAGGAATAAGAATATGCAATTAGATTCAAATGAAAAGCTTTAGAATTCAAGTTATATGACTTAGGATTTTTGTTGCACCTAGCTATTCTTGAAGCTTTCTAAGAGTAGTCTAGCCTATATCAGAGTATGTATGAGTTCTTAAGATATCTAGGAAGCATTACAAGTGCCAATTCCCCAAGAAAAATCAAGCGAACTCCATGTGTCTTTAAGTAGCTACATGTCTCGGCCAAACCTACAACAAGCACCTAGAGAGAGTTTTAATTAATTCTAAGGATGAGAATGGCCTAGATATGATTAATAAATATCAAAGGAAGAATTGGTTTAAATTTAGAAATCATGGTTTGTGAGATAAAGTTTAGGTTCTTTTTTAAGACATAAAGAAGCAACTTGAATCTAAGCTCCTTGAATTGAAATTGTGATAACTCTAAGGAGTCCAAATAGAGTCAAGAGACTTAGATAGAATGAGAAATTAGAGCCAAGATCATGAATCTTAGGGGTTGCTTCAGTATGCATTGTAATATCTGATTCTTCATAAATGAGAGATGATGTTATGAGACCATTAGAATGTATATTGAGCATGAAGTATGGAAGCAGACCATGTTAATTTAAGAGCTGAGATAACATCTTATCACTTAGGTTGAAGATCTTGTTGACAAGATCTTGTAATCTATAGTGCAAATTCTGAGACCTTGTCGACAAGGTTTTTGCCAGTAAGTACAAGGTTTTCTTTTATAATGTGTTAAAGCTTATGTAGTCTAGAATTGGGTATGGAGGGCTTTCTAAATGAAAGTTTTGAGTTTTTCGGGGTTCTCAGAGGCCCTAAAAACTATAGAAAGCCCTAGGATAGTTAAAGCCCTCCCGTGGACGTTTTTCAACATATGTGTACCCAAACTTTAACTGATTAATTCAGGAAGGTTTTAACTCCAATTTAAGTTATTAAAAAGGAATTTTACTAAATTGAGAACATAAATTTTATAATAGAAAAGACGGTTCTCAAAAAAGAGCTAAAACAAATTAGAAACAAAAATGCCAAGAACAAAGGGCAAAATAGAACTTTTTGAAAAAGTCCATCTTAAACCCATATATATATGAGGTGTCCTTCTGGTCCCCTCATTTAGGTCAACCAAATTCTACCCAAAAACCAAAGAAAACTCAAGGGAAGGAGGCGCACAAGGGAAAGGCAAAGGAGAAGGGAAAAACTCAAGAAAAAGATAAGAAATTATTAGAATTTCCTAGTCTTCTTAGGAAATCTCTTCTCCTCCTTCTCCCCTTTCTCCTTATGGTTTTCTTAGAGTTTTTGGTGCTATTTTAAGGTCAGACCAAGGAGGGAAAATTCGGATTTAAAGAGAGGAAGCCAAAGAAAGTAAGAATCAAGTGAGAAAACAAGGAAAAACAAGGTAAATCTTCCATCCCAGGGTAGATACTTCCTCCCCCTCTTTCTCCCTATTTCACCCCATATATGTAGATACAAGAGGGATGGAATTTTGAGGGGAACCAAGGATGAATTTTATGAATTTGAGGGAGGAGAGTAAGAATATGCAAAGAAATCCAAGTAAAAACCATAATTTTACAAGATAAAAAATTAGGGTTTTAATTGCATCTTGAACTTTATCATGAACCCTAACTATATTTTATGATGTTTAAGTATTCATATGAGTTCCTAAGACACCAAGAGTGTAACACCATACTTTTAGGACTCAATTCATACAATTACCATGCCTCATCTTATGTTTATTCTATGGAAACAATATAGTGGCATAGGAAGTTATGAATAAAAGTACATTTCTCTACCGGTAAAATTTTTCTTTCGGAGCCCCATAGGCCATATGAAAGCATCTATCACTTTATCATACTTAAACACATGAATATAACTCATTTCCATCATCAAATTTGGCCTACAACTCGTAGAAAGCAAAGGAGCATATGAAATCCATGTTTGTATTTTCGGCCAGAATTTCCTCTTTTCTGTCATAAACTTTGGAAATTCATAACTAAATCTATAAAAATCGAAAACATGTAATCTCAGTCATTATGGAAATTTTAAGACGTCTACTTCATGCTAAAAATATGTAGAAGTATTAAAATCTCATATATAATGCGTTTGACATGCGAAATCTTCTACTGGTCGGAGGGTTCCTGATACTGCCACAGTTTACTGATATGGACTTCAAAAATGTCTAACTAATTCCACAAAAATCCAATGCTTGCAAATGATATCACTATGGAAATATGTGGATGTTAACTATAGAGGAAAAATATCTATAGATCAGTAAATCAAGCCAAACGCCCGAAAATCGATGGAACAGTACCTCGGGTCTGGCAAGATGTCTGATACTGGGCAGAACCTTCGAAAATGCATATCTTTCTCTCTAGACCTCCAAATGAGGTGATTTCGGTGGCCACAGAAAGATTATGACCTCTAGTTCATGCATATAAAATTTCATAAGAATTGGATACCATTTGGCCCTCGGGTGACACAGAATTTAAAACTGCCAGTATGAACAGTACCCATATCAGAATCCATGAAAAATCCCAACTTTGAAAATTCCTCAAATATTCTCTAGGTCTCCAAAAATTATGATATTTATCTCCCCAAAAAGATCTTCATGAGGCCTAATTGCATACCAAGTTTCAGGGCAAGACTAACTCATTTGGCCAAAAAGTGACATAAGGTTCCATTATGGTCAAATTTGGCTCCATATGAGGTACCAAATTTACTAAATGGCCTTCCCTTGGTTGTGGCACCTTTTGGGCAGGTCTAAAGGTACATTTGAGACTTGGGTAAGCTGCCCAAATGGTCCCAAACCTCATGCATCTCATTTTGGCCATTCAACCCACACTTATGCATACATTCATCAAAATCCCATATTGCACACTTTGGCCATACATACTCAAAATATGTGCTATAGGGCATATATCATTTTCATACGTCTAACCAACACATAATAGTATAATCACACATGTCTCAAGGTTCATGGTACATATACAACCTCATATACACTATGAACCATTATTATGGTTCCAAAATAGGCAAAATACTACATAAACTTGTCACTCCTTGCTCTTTATGGTTGTTGGCTCCCTTCACCGTAAGTGCTTGGTCCACCTAGCATGTTAGATCATTGGAGAGGAGGGGATGAGATTCAAAGAATCTCAATAGCTCACACACCCATTTACATCACATTCAAGGCATACATATACCAAATGCATAACTATACAAGCATAAAGTGTGCAATAAATTCTATCCCATGCCACATTCACATGTCAAGATTACTTTCATGCTCTAGGGACTTTTGGTTTAGCCTCACCCCATTTCTAGGACTTTTGGATTTGCCTCACTCTTGGTCTAGGGACTTTTGACTTTGCCTCACCCATTCAAGGGACTTTTGGCCTTGTCTCACCCATGCCATGAGACTTTTGGCATCTCCTCACCTTCATTAAGGGACTTTTGGCATCACCTCACCCTTATGAGCTCTTTCCACAACCATAGCCATTCAAGACAACACATTGGTACCAATGCACAACAAGGATCAAGTGGCATATTATCAAGCATCAAGTATGCATGCAAGCACACTAAGACATACATATGCACACAAGAATGCAAAGAGAATGAGGTGGAGAGCTACCTTGCACAATTTTACACACTTTTTCTTTAGCTTTCAAGCCTCCTCTTTCGGCCACACACTCACAAATTGGTGGAGATGGTTTCTCTTGGCCTAGACACACCAAAAGAAACATGAATTACTCATGGGAACAAGCCTTGGTATTATACACACTTTACATGATGCTACTTTGGTTTATGGCTCCATTATGCTTCCATAAGGCACTTAATGAAGAAACTTCAAGAATTCATGATCTTGGCTCCCTTCTCTCCTTTAATCTATGATTCTTGACTCCATTTAGACTCCTTGGAGTCATCACACAATTATTTTAAAGAGCCTAGCTAGGAGTTGCTTCATTATGCTACATTATGGAGCCTACACTTCCATCTCACTATCTAGGACTTCTAAAATTTTTCCAAGGCTTCCTCTTATCCTCTTCCATCCTAAATGACTCAAAAATAAGCTTGAAACAAATTAAAACTTTCCCTTGGTACTCTTTCTAGCCTAGGTCAACATTATGGAAGTATTTAGGGTTCAAGGGGTTTCCAATTTTTCCTTGATGGGAGATCACTTGGGAGGCTTCCTAGAGGTCTTAGAAGCTCAATCAAATACTCACACATGCAAGGAAACTCATATATCAAATCAGTTTTTACAAAGTGTTCAAGAGCTCTACACTTTTCTAGCTTAGAGTTCATTAGTTTTTCTTGCAATTTCTTTGCTTTCTTGGATGGGAGGTGCATGTGGGAAGCTCTCTAGGGGTCTTAGGAGCATGTTTAAACATTCAATTAAGTCTAAGAACATTCATATAAAATCAGATTTGCAAGGGAGCATTTGGATCCCTAATGGTTCTATCTTGTCTCTTAATGCTCCTTTCTTGATTCTATTGGTTTCTTCTTAATCATTGCTATCTAAAACCTCTAATCCCTCCATAAATTGGGCAGAAAACAGCCCCTAAGAATTGGGCTCATGGTGCCCAAATTCGTGCAAGAGGAAGGGGGAGGGAGAAACTACCAAAGAATGGAAGTTTTGCCTTGTTTTCTTGCTTTTCTTTGCTTGCTCTTCCACTTGGTTAGCTTGCTCCCTCAATTTTCGAAATTTCCCTCTCTGTTCTGCCCCCAAAACAGCACCAAACTCTCCATTAAAACCATAGAAAGAAAGCTTGAGAGGAGAGGAGCAAGGTTCAAGAAGGAAGGATATGGAATTTCTTAAAGTTTCTTACCTTTTTCTTGAATCTCTTCCTCCAAAATCCTCCTCCTCTTGTGTGCCTAAGAAGCTGGAGTTTTCCTCTGAAATTGGGCAGAAGCAAGTCGGTCTTAGAGAGGAGAGAAAGAACGTGGATAAGAAGGAGCTAAAAGGCACTTTATGCAACTTTTTACTTTTGTATTTTAGTCCCTTTTCTTGGCTTTTTCATTTTAGATTCATATCAACTCCTTTTTGAAATCCGTCTTTTCCATCATATTCCTTAGGATCTTAATCATAAGAATTGCCTTTGGAATCACTCAAAAAGGATCTAAAACCATTCCGAACCATTCGGTCAAAGTTTTGGTCAACTTTTGCCGAAATCGCTCACCGGAGGGGTTTCAACTGTTTTAGGGGTTCTCATGGTTTTCAGGGCCTTTGAGAACCCCGGAAAGCTCAAATTTTCCATTTAAAAATCCCTCCTATGAGATTTCAAAATTTTCCAAAAATTTCAAAAATGCCCCTACTTTCTTCGGCAAATTTTCTGAGCTCTTCTGGCTCTGGTTTCTAGGCATCTCAAATCTCAAATCCTCATTTTCTAATATTTAAAATTTTATCATAGTTTTAGTTGGCCCCAATTCCTTCTATTTCAAAGACTTCCTTTTATATTTGGCCCATTTCTTATGTTTACGGAGAAACTGAACATTGCATTTCTCACGTTTACGGAGGGACCGGATGTTACAAAGAGAGCTTCCTACATGATTCTCCCATCAAAGGAAGCAAGGAAACTCCATTGGTGCCTTATGGAAACATAGCTTCGGCCAAGGAGAGTCCATGCACCTAGGGAATGTTTTAATTCCTTCCAAGCTTAGTTTTGCATTATGTATGATGGGAGAGTATGAGAGGAAGCCTTAAAGAAGCTTAGAAGTCATAGATAGCAAGATGGCCTTATATGTTCCATAATATGACTTAAAGAAGCAACACTAAGTTAGGCTCCTAGAATTGATTATATGATGACTCCAAGAGATTTAAATGGAGTCAAGATTCATGAATGAATAGATAGAATGGAGCCAAGATGATGTTTTCCAAAGGTTGCTTTATTAAGTTCATTATGGAACCATAAAAGAGCCTTATGAGTTACCTAGCCTTTCTAGTGATTGTATGGCCTTAGACTTTGCTTCAAGAGTATAATTAGCTTCCATATGATGTGTCTAGGCCAAGAGAAATGATCTCCACCTTCTTAAGTATGTGAAGTCAAGGGAGAGGATTCAAGACTTCAGGAAAAAGTATGTAAATGCAAGCAAGATAGCTCTCTCTACCTTCTCTCATGCATAGATGTGTACTTACATTGTCTTGAATATGTGTATGTATGTTTTAAGCTATGAAAAGTATTTTAGCATGATTTTATATGCTATGGTACCATGATGATGCATTATGTTTCTAAATGATATTTTATGTGCTTGCTTTGGTTTGCTTGAGTGTGGTGAAGCTAAGAACCCCCTAACTATGGTGAGGATGAGCCAAAAACCCTTAAGATTGGTTGAGACAAAGTAAAAAGTCTCCTAAAAGTGAGGTTGACTCCTAAGAGCAAGGTTAAGTCCAAGAACCTCTTAAAGAATGAGTGAGGCAAGTCCAAAATCCACAAGTGAATGGGTGAGGCTAATCCACTTGCTTGGCAAGCCTTTGTATGCTATGTATAACTTGCTCAAATGTTGAAAATGCTTCTTAAATGATTGCACATATTAATATGCTCATGCATGCATTTGTGAGACTTGTATTGTATGCTTTTATGTGTGATTGAATTGGAGGTGAGCTATTGGGATTCTTTGGATCTTATCCCCTCCTCTCCAATGTCTTAACATGCTAGGTGAAACAATTGAACAAGGTATTAGAGGCCACCAAGCTTAGAAGAAGAAGATGGGCATCAAAGTATATGAATATGCCTAGTTTTGCCTTCTTTTAGGTAAACATATGGCATATGATGTAACCCCATGATGAAATTGTTATATAACCATATAAACATATGTAAATACCTAAATGTATGATGTATGAATGAAATTTGATGCCAAATGTATGAGATATCATATTTTGGGTATTGAATGGCAAGTTTAGCTCTTGAATGGTTAGATATATTAGTATAATAATGGAAGTGGAATGGCCAAATTGAGATGCATGAGATTTGAGACCACTTGGGCAGTTCATACAAGTTATGTTCATACTTTTAAACTTGCATACAAGGTTCCAAACTCAAGAGGAGACCATTTGGACCAAAGTAATTATTGATAAGGAGCAAAAATGACGATTTCATGAGGCTTTATCACCTTTTAACCAAATGAGCTCTTCTTGATTTGAAAATTGGCATGCATGTAGATATTATTGAAAGCTTTTTGAAAAGTTAAAAAATAGAATTTTTTGAGGTCTAGAGAATATTTGATGAATTTTTAAAGTTGAGAAATTTTCTAGTTTTGGTCTAGTGTAAAATGAAATCTATCACTCAAAGGGCAAATGATGTTCAATTGCTACAAAATTTTATAGGGAGAAACTAGACACTCCCAGTGACTTGTGCCAATTAGAAGCACCCTATTTGGATGTCTAGAGTGGGAGATATGAATTTTAAAGTTTCTGCCCAATATCAGGCGTTCATACTGACCCAGGTTATTGTTTGATCGGGTTTCGAGGTATGGGTGTGCCTAAACTGGTCTAGAGTTATTTTTTTCCTCTAGCTAACATCTGTAGCTTTTTATATTGGTATTATTTGCATGGATTGGAGTTTTTTGAAATTAATTGGACATTTTTGAACTTTGTTATAAAAACTTATGACAATACCAATAGCCAGCCAGACCTTCATCCCTTTTTGAATGTCAAGCGTCCTATGTGTGATGATTCATGGTCTGCGCACATTTTTACTATAAATTAGACATGTATAGCTTCCCATAATGGCAAAGGACACATTATTTCAGTTTTTCTAAAATTAGTTATGATTTTCCAACTTTTGTGACAAAAAGGAGGAAATTCTGGCAAAAAATGTAAACATGGGTTTTATGTGTTCCTTTTCTTTCCATGAGTTATAGGCCAAATTTGATGATGGAAATGAGTTGTATTCATGTATTTAAGTATGAGAATGTGATAGATGAATTCATATAGCCCATGGGGCTCCGAAAGAAAAATTTTACTTGTATAGAAATGTATCTTGAGACATAGCTTTTATGCCATTATGTTGTTCTCCATAGAAATTATATGAGATGAGGTATGGAAATTGTATGAATTGAGTTTTAGAAGTATGGTGTTACATGCACTTATATGGAACTATAGCCATGTCTTAGAACAAAGTAAGCTTGCATAGAGTTTGTATGAGATTAGAACTCGTTCCAATGATGAAATTGTGTTTCAATTGATGTGTTTAGACTAAGTGAATCAAGCTCCACCTAGTTGTGTATGTATGGTCGAGAAGGGGAAAGGAAAGACTAAGGAAGGAGGTTGTAATTTTTTATTCAAGGTAGCTTTTTAACCTTTCTCACATGCATGTCTTGGATGTTTGATTTTCATTAAATGCTTGTATGTATGTTTGAACTATGAGATATGTTTATAGATATTAATGAAATGCTATGATACCATTATGCTTCTTGAACATGTTTTGAATGCAAGATGGCCTGAATGGATATGGTTGTGTTAAAATTCCCTTAGAATGGGTGAGAATGACCCAAAAGTCCCTAAGAATGGGTGAGACAAAGCCAAAAAGTTTCAAGAAAGAGTGAGACTAAGTCAAAAGTCCCTTACAGTGGGTAAGGTAAATCCAAAAGTCCTAAGGAAATTGGGTAAGGCTAGACTAATTTCCTTAAGAGCCTATGTTTGGTATGTATCAACCTATGTGACATGGAAATATGCTTATGAATGTTTTTAGAAACTTTTATGGTATACTTACATTCTTTGACTTGAAAACATGCCATGTATGTATCCTTGAAAGGGTAAAAGAGCTATTGGGATTCTTTGAATCTTACTCTTTCTCTACATATATCTAACTATGCCTAGGTAAGCTAAGTAGAATAAGAAATGGAGGCCAAGCACTGTGAAGCATGAAACTTTGACAATAGAATAGGAATTTTGTGTATTTTGATGTCAAGGTTTGTATCTATATGATGTACATATGATGTAAACCATTAAGTATAAGCAAATGTATGTAAATATGATGCATGAATGGGATTTGGAACATTTGGGATGCTCTTATAAGCTTTGTTTATGCTTTTGGATATGCTTAAATGGTTGTGGAATCATTGGAAGATCATTTGGTGCATAATTGACTCCTTTATAGTTTCAAAAGTGACATAATCTTGAGTTGAACCAAAAGTTTGACCAAATGAATGCTTTTGGACATGAAATTTGGCATGATTATAGGTCTCATCTAGAGTTTTTCATATAGCTAAAGAGAACTTAATTTGGAGCTCTAGAGAATTTATTATGAAAATTTAAAGTTTGCTAAATTATGCAGAATTGTCTAAGTTACTGTTTATATAGTCAGTTTGTATTTTTGTATCACTCAAGAGACAAATGAAGTCTAATGCTCATGAAATTTTGTAGGCATAAACTAGACATCATAAGCTTTCTATAGCCACTAAAAGCACCTCATTTGGAATTCTATAGAGGGATAAATGAATTTTTGAAGTTGGAGTACAACTGTAGGACACATTAGTGACTTGTATATTATTCCATCAAATTTAGTCGGGCAAAACCTAGTTGTTTTGATATGAAATTTTTATAGCAATTATAGAACATTTGTATCTTTCTAAAATGGTATAATTTGCATAATTTTGATTTTTCTAGAATTAATTATGATTTTCCAAATTTCATATCAAAATATGGAATTTCATAGAAGTTGCAAATGTGATGTGCATTTCGAGTTCTATGGCTTGGACCAGAATTGTAAGCTTTAATTTGTGATAATTCTACTTGAATAAATGTGTTATGAATGGAAAATAATTTTGGTAAGCTCACATGGTCTATAAGATCAAGAATGAATTTGTTGAGCTTTCAATTGTGTAAAATATTGCCACTAAAAGGGTGATTTTCATGCAAATAAGTGTTATATGCCAATTTTGCTACGGATTGAGTCCTATATAGTTATGGTATTACATCAAGACAAAGAAAGGAAAGAAAAAGGAAGCCAACAAGTGGATTAGTGGTAGATCTAACTTCCTAGAATCACAAGGTAACTTTATCTCCCTTTCTTGCATACATTTAAGTGCTTGAATAAGATAAAATGCTTGTATATATTGTTGCTTGGTATTTGTAACATCCGATTCTCAGAAAATGAAAGAAAACGTGAGAAACATAATGCATGATTTCTCCGTAAACAAACGAAAATCACTGGATACAAAAGGAAGTCCCCCTAAATGATGTAGTTAAGCTCCCAAAAAATTTGAAAAACATTCTAGATTCTTAAAAATGAGAATCCTAGGATTAGATGGAAAGAAAAATGAAGTTAGAATGAAGAAACAATTTCTTACGGAAAACTTACAAAACGTAATGGCATTTTTGTAATTTTGAGTAAATTTTAGAATTCTCACAGGAGGGCTTTTTAAACAAAAGTTTTAAGTTCTCCAGGGTTCTCAAAGGCCCTGAAAACCATAGAAAGGTCCGAGACAATTAAATCTCCTCCGATAGGACGTCTTCCAATGTCGGTGTACCCAAATTTTAACAGATTCATTTGGGAAGGTTTTAGCTCCGATTTGAGTGATTTCAAAGGCATTTTACTAAATTGGGAACCCAAATTTTATAATAGAAAAGACAGTTCTTAAAAAGGAGCTAAAATAAATGAGAAACGAAAATACCAAGAACGAAGGGCAAAATAGAAATTTTTGAAAAAGCCATTCTCCTCTACCTATATATATGAGGCGCCCCACTTTCCTATTCATTTAGTCTTGTAACACCCTAAAATTAATTAAGGTGTTAATCATAGATTTAGGTTAATCAAGAATAATTAACATGGAATAATTGGGCAAGTTAAGTAAATGAAAATTTTAGAGAGATAAATTATTAATATGAGTTTGAGATTTAATTGAGTTAAAAACTCCATCTAGGACCAAATTAAATTAAGTAGGCCAAGTTAGGGACTAGTGAAGGCCCAATAATCTTAGGTGCAGACCCAACATTTTAATGTGAGACTTAGCCCAAAAGAGAGGACCTAGGGAGGGCCTAATTTGATTTAATGAGATAGAGGCCCAAGACCCAACTTACATAAGCCCTTGTAATTGGCCCAATACCCCTTATGCATACCTCAACTAAGTGGGCTCTTGAAAACTTGACCCAACCCAACTGAAAGTCTGAATTATTGAAGTTGGTCTAACAAATTACAACTTCAGCCTAACAACTAGTGGGAGCACAATAGGTCCTTGGGCTGATGGGTTGACCCATAACCCATTTTGAACCCAACTTAAAACCCTAAAAACCATTTTAGCCACCCCCATTTTGTAGAAACACAAGAAACAAAAGGGAAATTCAAAGGTCCAAAGGGGAGGCTAGGGTTCTTGCACATTTCCATCATTTCCCATTTCTAGAGCAAGATTCAGCCAAGGTAATAGTTGTATAACTTAATCCCCTTCTCTTTCTCTTCATTTTGGCCTAATTAGTTTTTCATTTGGATCATTTTCACTATACCCAAAATCTGAAATGTGGTTGTTTGGGATTTTCTGAGTGAAATTTCATAGGTTGGGGTTGAGGGTGTTATTAGGTAAGTATAAACTCTTTATTTTGATGCATTTTCTAATGGTTTAAGGCTCCCATAGTAGATTTATAGTATAGGCCTTAATTTTGTGCGAATTTTCCTATGGTTTGGAGTGATATTTTGATGTTTCTGGTCTAGGGAAGGCAAAACCAGAAATTTGAGGCTCTTGGTGATTGGGTAAGTGTCTCTGAGTGGTTTTGTATAGCTTAACTCCTTGAGTAATGGGTTTGCTGATATAAATTGTAATTAAGGATAGTAATGGCTTAATTTTGTGTCTATAGGCTGAAGTAGCATTCAATTGGCTCTTAAAGGTTGGGTACAAGTGAGGTAACTAGGGTTCATGTTAATTTCATGCATATGTCTGTTTTAATTTTGAATTTGCTGCATGATTATGATTTTGATACTAAATAAATTGGTTGGCTATCTATTATATATGATTGGACCTTGTAAGTCCATGGTGGAGCTGTGGTGCGGCTGCCACCCGTGCATGTGCTTCGATCAGGCATTTGGTTATGATTAAACCCCAGATGCACTGAGTCCTGGTTGTGCTTATTGGGGAGTAGGTGCCGTGGATGGGCCTCTCCAGTGTTATTGGCCTTTAACATGTGAAATTGTAATTGCTAGTATGGAATAGTAATTATAGATAGCCTAATTGTTTCATTTATTGACATGGTTGGTATATTTTCTGATGCTTATATGAAATCATGCATATATATGAATTAAACTAGAATATATGAATGGAATTTGCCTTGGTTACTGAGATTTGCATCTCACCCCATTTCATGGAATTATACTTTCAAGTGAAGGCTCTTCGGGTAAGGATAAGGGGAACCAAGTTGATGAAAATCTATGAGCTCCAACCATATATGAAGAAGGCTACACTTAGACTAATTTAGATAGAGTATATGCTAAACTTTGTATTCTTTTTGCATAGTATCATCATGTAATCATGCTTCCAAGTTTAGGCATCTGTATTTTGATTACTTAGAATATATCCATTGAGGAGTTAAGCCTCATTTTGGTTTGGTATTAGATGTATGAACCTATAACCTCTGTTATGATCTATGCTAAATCTATGATATGGTTTACTATTTGGGAAATGTAATTATGTGATACATTAGATGTAGACCTGGACTAGTGATGCATGAAATCTCTAATGGAATATGTATTTGAATGATAATTGTTGGTAGCTTATGAAATTCTTGCTGTTATTAATCTATGAACTTGTTGATATATGGTAGTTGGATGAATAGGAATTAATACTTAAGTCTTGGATTGGTAACAATAGATAAGCTGGGTAAATTAAGTTAATGAAAGCTATTAAAGCCTTACAAATTAAGGTGAAGTGGCTTTAGGGTGTCATTAGAGGGAGAGTGGAGAGTATGAGATAAGACTGTAGAAATTGTAAGATAAGAAGGCATTTAGCCGCGGCTAAAATATTATTAGCTATGGCCAATAAAGGCGAAGTTGCCTAAGGAGAGTACTAAAGAGCAATTTGCCACGACAAGTAGTGAAATTAGCCACGACGAAATGTGAGCGGCTAAACTAGAAGTCGTCCAGAGGGTAATTCGCCGCGATTAAATGGAATTGGTTGCGGTAAACTTTTCATGAAAATGTATCAGGCATTCCAAAGAGGAATTAGCCGCAGTGAAAAGGGTAATTGGGCGCGACGAAATCTGTAAAGATATAAGGGTGAATCCGAGAGCAATTAGCCGCGGTGCAATGACATTTAGTCACGGCTAACAGTCCCAAACTCTCCTTCTAACCTACAAATCTTGGCTTTTCCTATAGTAACCTCAACGGATGACTTAGAAACATTGTTAAAAGATTCTTATGAGTTGGAATCAATGAGTAATAGAATCAAAGGCCTATAAATGAGTGTTTGTTTCCCTTGTGTACACAAATACTTGTAATTATTTTAATTGATGACTCTAATAATATTAAGGTTCAAATTTTCTTGCATTTTCTAAATGTAATTAGTCGTAATGTCTTGTAACCCTGATTTATGGTTATTAATCACGTATTTAACCTTAATTACAATAATTAGAAGTTAGGGTTATCACAAGTCTCATATTGTTCTGCCCTAAACTAAAGGAAAAACCCTGGAAGAGTGGCGCACCAAAGGAAGAAGAAGGAAGAGAAAAATCAAGGCAAAAAGGTATGGTTTCTTGGTAGTTTTTCATGCTTTCTTTCATCCAAACCTCCTCTCCTCCATTCTCCTTTATTTTCTTTTATTAAAATAAAGTTTACAAATATGTTTTAAGGGAGAAACTTAGGGGAAATTTTGGATTTGAAGAGAAGAGCTTGGAGAAACAAGATTCAAGTGAGAAAAAAATAAGAAAACAAGGTAATTTCTCTTCCTATGGTTACTATCTTGGTTCCCCCTCCTTCTCCATTTTGCCTAATCTAAGGAACCCTAGGAGGATTTAATTTTTTTGGCAAAACCAAGGGTGATTCTTAGAAAAAAGGGTGTGGAGATTAAGAATATGTAAAGGGAATTAACAAAAAACCATGGAATTTCAAAATGCAATTTCTAGGGTTTCAATTGCACCTTGTAAAATTTGATTTTGTACAATGATTCCTAGGCTTAAATAAGAGTTTAAATGAGTTCCTAAGATCCCTAGAAGTCTCCCTATGTGCTTCTTTTTTCAAGAAAACCAAGCAAAATCCAAGGAGGCAAAAATCATGCATTGTCTTGCCCTAAGGGAGATAACATAGCTAGGGAGAGTTTTAAAATTTTCAAAACCCATTTTTGAGTTATATATGATGAATGAATATGAGGGAAAGCCTTGGAAAAAATTTAGGAAGCATAGAAAGTGAGATGGTGCCTTATGTTCCATAATATGACCTAAAGAAGCAATATGTAGTTAGGCTCTTAGTTTTAATTGTGTGATAACTTTAAGAGGCTTAAAAGGAGTCAAAAATCATATTTGAAAGGAAAGAATAGAGCCTAGAATTTATTTGAGGGGTATTGCTTCATTAGGTGGATTTATAGAACCATAATGAGGTTTATAGGTCAAGGTAGTGTCTAAGCAAATTGTATGTCCTTAGAATTGAATTTATAAACCTAATTAGCTTCCATGAATTATGTTTAGGCCAGGAAAAATCATCCCCCACACTTTTGTGTGTGTGGCCAAAAATGGGAGCTTGGATTCAAGAGAAAAAGTGTGTAATTGTATCTAAGGTAGCTCTCTCCACCTTCTATCATGCATGGATGTGTACTTAGCTTGTTTTAGAATGTATGTATGGGTATTTTCAAGCCATGAAAAATATGCTAGTATGATTTCATATGCCATGATTTCATGATGACATATTATGTTTCTAAATGATGTTATGATGTTTGTTTGGGTTTGCTTGAGTGTGGTGAGGCCAAGAACCTTTAGCCATGGTTAGGATGAGCTAAGAACCCTTAAGATTGGTTGAGACAAAGTAAAGAGTCTCCCAAAAGTGAGATAGACTCCCAAGAGTATGGTTGAGTCCAAGAATCTCTTAAAGAATGGGTGAGGCAAGTCCAACATCCACAAGAACTTGGGTGAGGCTAATCCACTTGCTTAACAAGCCTTTGTATGCTATGTATGACTTTTTCAAATGCTAAGAATGCTCCTTGAATGATTGCATACATCTACATGCCATGTATGCATTTGTAAGACTTGTTTTGCATCCATTATATATGATTGAATGGGAGATGAGATATTGGGATTCTTTGAATCTCATCTCCTCCTCTCCAATGATCTAACATGTTAGGTGGATCAAGAGACCAAGGGAATGAAAGCCAACCATATGAGAGATGAGAGCTTGGCATCAAAATGGATAGATTTTATTACTTTAAGGCCTTATGGATGACATTTGATGTAATCCATAGTTGCATATGCCCTAGGATGATATGAATATGTGTAATTATGATAATATGTCATGCATAAATGAGAAATTATGTTATGTGACTATTAGAATGTAAAATGAGTATGTTATGACAATTTGGCCCCTTGAATAGTTTTATGCAAATATGTATAAGTGTAAGTGAGATAGCCAAAATGAGATGCATGAGGTTTGGGACTATTTGGGTAGCTCACACAAGTCATAATCATGCTTTTAGACTTGCCCAAGAGGTGCCAAACATTAAGAGAGGGCATTTGAACACTTTGATATTCTATATGGAGTCAAAATTTACCATAATGGAACCCTACATCACTTTTTGTCCAAAAGAGGTCTTCTTGATTTGAGATTTGGGTTGCAATTAGAGCTTATTGATAAATTTTTGGAAAGCTCAAGAATAAAATTTTTGGAGGTCTAGAGAATATTTGATGAATTTTTAAATTTGAGAAATTTTTTGGTTTTGGTTATGTCACTGTTCATACTAGTCCGAAAATAAAATCTATCACACAGGGC
Organism: Erythrophleum ivorense; assembly: GCA_026724425.1. NCBI lineage: Eukaryota > Viridiplantae > Streptophyta > Magnoliopsida > Fabales > Fabaceae > Erythrophleum > Erythrophleum ivorense. The sequence continues at coordinate 17,051,272 of JAIUCV010000014.1, forward strand.
CCAAATGATGTCCAATTATCATAAAATTTTATACAGAAAAACTAGACATTTCTAATGACTTGTACTAACTAGAATCACCTCATTTGGATGTCTAGAAAGGGAGATATGAATTTTTAAAAAATCTGTCCAATATTAGGACTCTAGCCAACCTCAGTTATTGTTTGATTGAGTTTCGAGGTCTGAGAATGCTTGAACTGGTCTGGAGTTATTTTTTCCCTCTAGCTGAAATCCACATATTTCCATATTGGTATCATTTGCATGGATTGGATTATTGTGGAATTAATTGGATATTTTTGAATTTGGCTGCAGAATTCTATGATAGCACCAGTGGATAGCCTAACCTTTGGACAATTTTGAACATCAAAAGTCCTCTGTATTAGATGTTATGGTTTGGACATATTTTTAGTATGAAGTAGACATGTGTAGCTTTCCAAAATAGCCAAGAATACATCATTTCAATTTTTTTAGAATTAGTTATGATTTTTCAAAATTGGGACAGAAAAGTAAAAAAATCTGGCCAAAAATATGTATGTGTATTTTGAGCTTCCCTTTGAATTCCATGAGTTGTAGGAACTTTTCATGATGCAAATGAGTTGTATTCATATAATTAAATATGAGAATGTGATGTATGAGCTCATATGGTCCACGTGACACTGAATAAAATTTTTATAAATGACGTAACACTAAGAAATGCATTATTTAATGCTATTTTTTCTTGCCTCTTTGTGAGTTATTTGATATGAGGCATAGAGACAGCATGAAATAAGCTAAGAAACTATGGTGTTACAATGTTTTCATGAGAAATAATTCATTATGTTTTCTATATGAACTATATGAGTGCTATATGTATATGAAAGGCAATGAGATGGCTCCTAGCCCCCCTAAGGCATGGAATTGAGCGTAGTAGCTCTTCCTTGGCCCCCAAGTTGAGAAGAGTTGAATCTAACAAGTTTATGATGATACCATGGCTAAGAAATGAATGAGTTTTCATGTTTTATGATACATTTGATTCATATGAGACATAAGCATAGCATTTTTGCACCACATCCATGGCATACATTCATGGCATTCTTGTATGTATGGAATTAGTTGAGATTAGCTATTGAGATTCTCCCAAATCTCACCCCTGTGCTTTCACTGACCATTTTAGGTTCACCAAGCCAAAGCAAGGATCATGAGAAGCCATAGATACTAGGAAATGATGTATTAGAATTCTATTCTGTACCAAATCTTGGCATATGTATGTATATGATAGTTTATATGTACCATGATAAACCCATGATGTATTTGATGATGATATATCATGTCTTATGATAAAAACATGTGTAAAAGTATGAAAATTGCAAAGTATGAGCATTTATGGCAAAGTATATGCATTATGGTAGAATATGGTATATGAGATGGTATGATGGATGCATGTATAATTGGATGTCAAAGGGTCAGATATAGATACAACCCTTTTGGCATGTTATGGAATGGTTAGAAAAGCCATCTAAGATGAAAGAAATGTGTTTAAAGTGAAAGAAAACCAATTGAATCCTAAATGGTTCAAATTGGAACCAAAATTAGTCTTAAAATTTTTGCTAAAAACTCTTACATCAAAAGTGGCCTAAATGACCTAGTTTGAGCCTAAGATTTGGCATGCATTTAGACCCCTCCTAGAGCTTTCTAACAAGCTAAGAACCATAATTTTTGAAGCTATACATAATATTTTACAAATTTCTAAAAATTGTGCAGATTTTCAAAATGGTCATGTGTTGTTCACACTACATAGCTATGATATTTTATGTCTTTTAGGGGTTAAATGAACTCCAATACTCATAAAATTTTGCAATCATATAGTTGGCATTATTTCTGTAGCCACTGAGATTGCCTAATTTAAAGTTGTGTAGTTTAAGATATGTGTTTTCAAAGTTTAGGTTTGTCATATGGCTTCTAACTTGATAGAAGTTACTATTCCATTGCATTTGATGGATAAATGAACTTAATTTTGCTTGAAAATTTTACAGCATATAGTTCATATCCTAAACTTTCTATAGACACCTAATTTGCATGATTTGGAGTTGTATAACCTGAGTTATAAATTTTCAAAATTAGTGTAGATATTATGTACATGCTGTCATTTCAGGTCCTATAAAAATGTTTGTGTGTTTCATGAGCTAAACATGGTAAATTTAGTATGAACAAACTTGTTTGTGATGAAAATGAATCAAGGAAAAGAGAGAATCAAGTTTGGGCCTCCATAACTCAAAATGATGGCCTGATTTTGGTGTTGAAAGCTTATGAATGGATGTGAATTTCACTTGAAACTTCATATTTGAGATGAATGAATTAAGTGAAAGCTAGGTATGAAGAGAATCACATGCTTACACCACATGCATTACATTTCCTCATGACATTTTTGTATGCACTAATTTGGTTAAGATTAGTTACTAAAATTTTGCTGAATCTTACCCTTGTTTATATCCTTTCCACTAACCAATGCTAGATGGAAGTACTAGTGCTAGCAAAGGGAAAGAAATAGGATGATCTTAGAAATTATAAAATAATATAAATCATATATGTATATAATTTTGTTATAATATTATAATAAATGCATATTTTAAACAAAACTTCCTTAGTGATGTAATATGTGGAGTAGTATAAAGTTAATAGTGATGTAACTCCAGTTTAAGTTTGTTAGTAATAGATGATTATGTATGTAACATCCAGTTCTTTAAAAATGAGAGGAACGTAACATACGATTTCTCCATAAACATATGAAATTCACTGAATATAAAAGAAAGTCCCCTAGATAAAGTGATTTGAGGTCTTGAAAAATTTGTGTAGCATTCTAAACTCCTAAAAATGAGAATCCCAAGCTCAGACAGAAAGAAAAAAGGAGCTAGAATGAAGAAACGAAATTGAACAGAAGGTTGACAAAATGTAAGGGTATTTTTGTAATTTTGAGCATATTTTGGAATTCTCATAGGAGGACTTTTAAAATCAAAGTTTTGAGTTTTTTGGAGTTCTCAAAAGCTCTAAAAACCATGGGAAGCCCCAAGACAGTTAAAACTCCTTCGTTGGATGTTTTCCAACGTCAGTTGACCTAAATTTTAATGGATTTGTTCGAGAAGGTTTTAGCTCTAATTTGAGTGATTTCAAAGGCATTTTTGTAAATAGAGGACCTAAATTTTATAATGAAAAATATGATTCTCAAAAAGGAGCTAAAATGAACTAGGAACAAAAATACTAAGACAAAGGGGCAAAATTAGAATTTTTTGAAAAGTGCTTCTTAAACCTACCTATATATATGATGCTCCCTATCTCCTTGTTCATTTAGCCACATTTGTTTCTGCCCTAAATTAGAGAAAGAAGCCTAAGAGTGAGGCACACAAGAAGGAAGAGAAAGGAAGGAGAAAAACAAGGAAGAAAGGGAAAAATTCGAATTTGAAGAGAGGAGGCCAAGGAAAGTAAGAAACAAGCAAGAAAATCCAAGGAAATAAGGCCAAGAGAAATAAATCCCACAACCTTGTGTGCGTGAGGCTAAGGAAGGGAGCAAAATTCCAAGAGAAAGAGTGTGCAAGTGTGACAAAGGTGGACCAAATGAGCAAGGTAATGGAAGCCACCAAGCCTGGAAGAAGAAGATTGACAAACCAAGTGTATGAAAATGCCAAATTGTAGCCATATGAGTGGCACATGATGTAATCCATTGTTATATATGTTGTATGGCTTCATGAATACATGTAAATATGTAAATGTATGATGTATAAATGAGAATTAATGCCAAATGTATAAAATAGCATGATTTGGGTATGGAATGGCAAGGACTAGCATGTACAATCTTGTATATGACATGGGGTGAGAGAGTGAGTTTTTAATTTCTGGGTTTGTGCACCTTTGATACAAGTTTAGAGAGCCATTTTGGGCATTTCCACATGCTCAAGTGGTCATAGTTGCCTTAGAACTCAAAATGGACCATTTGAACCCCTTATATGACATAAAATGAGCCATTTTGCAACCTAATGTCAAGATCTAACCAAATGAACAAATTTGCCCATGAACTTTGGCACACTTATAGATCTTATCTAAAGCTTTTTGGGAAGCTAAAGGCCAAATTATTTGAAGCTCTGTGGAATTAATTATGAATTTTCAAAGTTGGCATTTTTCTGTTGAACTGATGCAGACACTGGTCATATGGTCAAAAACTTAGGCTGTGTCATCCATGGGTCAAATGATATTCAATGCTCATGAAATTTTATAGCATAAACTAGACATGATAAGCTTTCCATGGCCACCAAGATTACCCCAATTGGATATCTAAGTAGAGAGATAAATTTTTGAATTTGGAGGATAGTACTAGTAGCAATAGTCAACCTCTAGTACTGTTCCATCAATTTTTTATGGATAGAAGCCTTTGTTGTGGCCTAGATTTATTTTTACCATAAAGTAGACATCTGTAGCATTCAATAATGATAAAGTATGTATAATTTTAATTTTTTTAGGATTAGTTATGATTTTTCAAAGCTTATGATAGTAAGCTGGAAATTCTGGCCGAGGCTGCACCTAGTGTTTTTATGTATTCAATCCATTTGCACAAGTTCTAGGCAACTTCTTGGGTTGGTTATAAGTTGTGTTTGTGTATTTAAATATGAAAATGAGATGGATGAGTCCATATGGCCCATGGGACACTGAATAAAAATTTTACCTGTGACGTAACGCAAAGAAATTAAATATTTTTAATGCCATTTTCTTGCTTCCTTGTGAAATGCGTGGCATAAGGCATGGAAATAGCATGAGACAAGCTAGAAATTTATGGTGTTACAATGTATGTCCAAATAATGTTATTTGATATTACTATTATATGTGTTTTCCATGTCTGTGAGTTCGAGACTAAAATGTGACCATTTATTTAGTCTAGATAGCTAATTTTATAAGAGAAAACTCTACCAAACTTTCCTTAGAATGTAATATGGATTTTTAGTTCTTATTTGTTAAGGTAAATTGGTTATAAAGGATTATTAATGCTTTACCTACTAATGTGGAATAAGATGGAATTATGGATAAAGATAAGTGAGTATAATTGATATTTTTGGATTCAGTATTTTTCCTATATAAGTAAATGGAATCATTGATGAACCATAGTAGCTAAGGAAGAATAGTTAATGAAGGTGTTATACCATTTCCATGAATTCTAAGTTGAATTGTGACAATTTAAATGGTTTAAATGGTTAAGTTTATAAGGAGAAATTCTGCCAGATTTTTCCTAGAATTTAAGGTAAACTTTTTAGTTAATAATTGGTAATAAAGGGTTACCAATATTTTCTAATTAAATTAGAAAGAAATGGAATCATAAAAATATTAATGAATGTTCCAAGAAATATTTGAATCTATATTTGCTTGTATGAGTAAAGTGGACTCATTTATGAACCACAATAGCTTAGGAAAAGTGTTAGTAAGTTAAAGTATTACACTTCTCCTTATCGATTGATGTTTGGTAAAGCTTGTTAGCTGCCAATAAAGTTGGAACATAAAGCTTACTAGGTAATCAAGGCATTGAACTTTGATCTTAAGATTGCTAATGGAAAGAGATTATTATAATTGAATGAACTAGATGAACTTCACTGGGAAGCTTATGAAAGTGCAAGGTTTTATAAGGAGATGACCAAATTCTAGTATGATAAACATATTCAAAGAAGGGAATTCCATGAAGGGTAGTTTGTTGTCCTTTTCAATTCACACTTAAAGCTCCTTACAGGCAAGTGCAAATCTATATGGTCAAGTCTTTTCAAGGTAGTCAAAGTTTTTTCCCAACAGAGCAGTAGAATTGGAAATGAGACCACTCGGATCTTCAAGGTCAATGGACAATAGTTGAAACATTATTTTCTTAAGGAAATTATAGAGAAAGTGGTTGCCTACAATTTGGGCATCCTTTAACTCCACAAACCTTGGAAAGTCAAGTAAAAGGCTTTAAATTAGAACTACTTCTTTTCCTTCTCTTCTAGTTTAGTTTATTTTGCGTGTTTAGTCACTATGTTGTGTTGTTTTTCTTTTTTACACTTTGTTTTTGTAGGTATCAGTTCATTTAGGTTGGTTATTTACTGTAGTTACAATGAATCCAAGTGGTATTATCATTTCAAGGTTGGTTATTTTCTCTCCCTTTATTTTTTGTTTTGCATGGTTATCTTTGAATTCCTTGGGGATAAACACATCATATGTAAGTTTAGGGACCATTTGATGATAATTTGAATAGGGAATTTATGAGGAATTTTGGCATAAACTTTATTTCGTTAATGGATAAAGTTTGAGTGGCCTATTTTGGAGCTATTTGGGTGTTATTAGTGTTCTAACATTATTGAGGTTGAATATGTCAGAATTTTAAGGTCTTTGGGTATCAATCCTTGGAATAAGGCTATAGACAAGCAAGTTATATTAATCTACATGATTGTGTAGTGCATAATATATAAACCCATTATGAACACTGTATTTTGTCTGAGCATTCCTTGAAAGTAATAATAAAATTTAGTTAAAATTAGGATAGTTCTAATAATATTTAAGCTAGTAAAATAGTTAAAGAAAATATAGAGAAGGGAGTCATTAATCAATTTTAATTTAGTTCAAGTCATATTAATTTTTGAACCCTAATTACAAAAGTACTAAAAATGAAAAATAAAAAAGATTATAAGACATTTAAATAAAAATAAAATAGGAAGAGAAAGGAAAATTTTTAAGGAAAAGATTTTAAGAAACATTTCATTTTAAAAGGAAAAACAAACAAATATAAAAATAAGAAAAGAAAAAGAAGATTTTAGCCTAAATAACCCTAAGCTTAAATAAATCCAAAGGCCTAAAGCCGAATGGCCAAATATGATAAAAGTCAAAATAACAATTAAAGAAAGAAAACTTAAAAATAAAAAATGATGAAAATAAAAATATATATACATAAAAAAATGAAAAAAAAGAAGAAGTTTAAATAACATAAAAACCCAAAAAAATAAAATGAAATAAAAGGAAGAAAGTAAACTTTTAAGAATAGAGATCTTAAAAGAAAGAAGAAAAAAATTTAAAAAAGAAGAAGAAAGAAAGAAACAAGAAAAAAAAAAGAATCAACATAGTATAAAAAACCATGGGCATCTTTTTGGTATGCTTCCTCGATCTCTCCTTCAAGGTTTCCAAAAACAAGCCAATGTATCAAGATGCAATTTCAACAACTACATGAGGGAATTGTGAGAATGATAAGTGATGCACTTGAAGAGGGGAGTATAAATTGTGTGAAGAATTTTGATAAAGGGAGGAGCTAACTAGATGTAGGAGGTGATGAGGGGCGTATAGAGGAGAGGAATTTTGATGGGAGAAGAAAGAAATTGTAAAGCCATGAGGAGACAAGGAGGGTAGCCTCAAATTGCTGGGACCTACAGCTATTATCACCAAAAATTCCAAAAACCCCACAATTGTATCCCTTTTTTAGAATCAGATTTTGTAATATTCATTACATTTATATTGGATTAGACTCTGTGATAAGGTTATAAGTAGCAATGAGATGAAATAAAAACCTAATTAGATGAGGAAAGAGACTCAGAAATGGTTAAACCCAATTTAAGGGGCAACTGAAAAGAATTCTTGCAATGCAACAAAGAAAAATTAGGAATTTGAGTATTTAGTGGTATGTTAAGAAAGAAATATATTTCCCACAATTTATATCAGTAAGTGTAACACCATATTCATTTAACTCATCTCATCTCATTACGAAGCATACCTTCATGGATAACACAAGTTCTTAAGGAAAAATCCATTAAAATAATAGAATATTTTTGCTTTACGTCGCGGATAAATTTTTCATTTTGTATCCTGTAGACTATATGAATTCATTCATCTCATATCCTATTTAATTACACACATACAACTCAAAACCATCTCAAAATGTGGCTAACAGCTCGAGCTCATAGCATATATACACAAAATATTGAAATGTTGTCTCGGGTTTATGTGCCAAGTTTCTGTCATAAACTTTAAAAAATCATAAATAATTCTATAAAAATCAAAATCATGCACACTATACTATTATGGAAAGATAAAGATGTCTACTTTATGATAAAAATAAGTTTAGGCTAAAACAAGAGTGTCTAGACACTGGAAATCAATGGAATAGTACATAAACTCAGCTGGCACTACTAGTACTATCACAAAACTTCAAAAATTCATATATCTCTGTTCAGACATCCAATTGGGTGATCTCAGTGGCCATAGAAATCTTATCATGTCTAGTTTATTCTTGTAAATTTTTGTAAGCATTGGACACCATTTGTCCTACGAATGGTATAGGAGAAGAAACTAATCATATGAACAATAACTATACCAGAACAGTTGAAATTTGGCAACTTTGGAAATTCATAATTAATTCCAAAGTGCTCTAAATAATTTGGTTTTTAGTTTCACAAAATGGTCTAGATGAGAATATATGCATGCCAAATTTTATGAGAAAAATTGTTCATTTGGTTAAATTGTGTCATAGGGTTGCAAATTTATCCATTTATGCTTCCCAAAGGGTCACAAAAGGTTCAAATTTGCTTCAAAGGCTTTCATGGCCACTTGAGCATGTGGAAAAGCACCAAAATGGTCTATTAAATATGTCTCAAAGGTGCACAAACCCACATTTCACAAACTCACTCTCTCACCCTAAGGTATACACAAGAGCATACAAGTCCCATCTTGCCATTCAATGTCCAAAAATTGCTATAGTGTTCACATGGCATCAAATCCCTTTTATACATCAAGTACCTATATAATTACACATGTTCAAATAGTTATACAACATATTTATCATAAGATTACATCATATGCCATTAAAATGGTTACAAAGTGAACAAAATCACACACTTTCTTGCCAATTTTCCCCTTTCAAGCTTGGTGCCTCCCATTTCTTAGTTCACTTAGTCCACCTAGACATGTTAAGCAATAAGGAGGAAGGAATGAGATTCTAGGAATCCCAAAAGCTCTTCTTCCTTTCAACCATACATAAAGGATGCAAATTCAAGTCAAAAATGCATGCATGAATATCATGGATTGCATAATCATTCATGGAACATGTCTTGCATCCAAGAAGTCAAATAAAACATACATAAGTTTGCTAAGAAGATGGTTTAGTGTAACATAATAATTTCTTAGCTCATTTCATGCTTCCAACTATGCATCTCACATAAGGAGCAAGAAAAAGCAATTAAAATAATGAATGTGTTAGCGTTGCGTAGCTTATAGATTTTTCATTCGATGTCTCGTTGACGATTGTGTCGCGCAATCTCAAATAAAACTAGGTAGAAAAACAAATTTGTAGGTAATGATGCAACCTAGGTCATTTCCCAAGGAGTTTTTGCTTTAATTTATTTTTGAAAGAGTATTCTAAGTATCACTAAATGAAAATTGTTTAGGGGATTTTGAAATACTAAAATTTGAAATGACAAGAATAAAAAACTTAAGACTAAATGAAGCAAAAAATTAAGAAAATATGGAGCTAGCCTTTAGATGGACTCCCTAGAATTCAATTATCCTTACTCTCTTTTTAGTGTACCAAAATTAGATTTAAATTTTTACTCATTGGTGTATTCTCCATAAGAACTCTTGAATGACCATCCAAGATTCAATTCACCAATTATTCAAGGATTTTACAACCACAAGAAACCTTAAAAAATTAGTCAATTGAATTAGGAACAAGAACACACTATAACCAATTCTAAATGCTCATAAAAATCTACTGTACAGTCCACTTAAAATGCTAATTAACTAATTAGATTAATGAATTTCTCAAACAATCAATTGCACACAAATTCTAACCACTTAATTCAACAACCATTGCATCAATTGGCCTATAATCAAGAGAAAATTAAGAGCAAATTGCACAACCACTAAGTCTGGATTTTCCACAAACATGTAGAGATCAAAATTAATATCCAAATATCAAATTACAACTAATCCATAATTCAAATCAATCAAGTACTTTCCAGTAATTAAATCCCTAAATTAATGTGCTAAACCTAGTCAAATTAATAAGAGAATCAATGCTGAAATTAAAGGATAAAGGAGGAAGAATTTATCCAATTTGGAGAAGTAATTTGGAGCTCAAATCTGCATCTAGGAATGTGCACTCTTCAGCTAGCTACCAAGGAGAATTCAAGCTGCCATGGATGAGATGGATGGATGAATTTTGATGGAGGAAGGGGCCATATGGAGAAGATGACCGAAGAAATCCCTTCTTGCTTGCGTATTGGAGCTCTCTCCCTTCCCGTCGTGTTTTTCACGTTTTTATTCCCCCCTTTCTCAGCTTGTGTTGCTCACGTTCTTTTCTTTCATGTTGTACGCGTTTGCTCCATCACTTACTCTCCAGCCCTCCACTCACGTGCTGCCCACGTTCACGTTAATCTCCAGCTCCCTTAAATCCATAATCACGTGCCTCATTAATTTGTCACATGCTCTCCACAAACCAGCCCATAGCTCCTCTGATGCCTCTCCACGTGTTGCTTCCTTTCTATTCATGCTGCTCGAGCCCTTTCTAAATCTGTGATATGTTCTCCCTACGTTAGCTTCTTTGCTTCATTCCAGCTCGAGCCTACGTGCTGCTTCTCCTCTATTATTCACGTGTCATGCATGTATTTTGCTTCCTTAGCCCCTTCCCTATGTTCATGTGTCATGCAGCCTATAGCAATCCACGTCAGACCTAAGCTCTTCACGAGTTTTTCCTTGTTGCCAGCTCTTGCTAACCCGTGGCTACTGGACTGCCCAAGCTTCTTCCTATGCACACACCCAAGACTGTCTCATGCATTCTGGATGTGGAATGAGTGAGTTGGTGCTTCATCATGTGAGTGATATCGGCCCCGTAAGAGTGTTTGACGTGATGAGGCTGCTGCGTGAAGACATGGCTCCACTCATGCTTTGTTCCCCAACTCTAGTACGTGGTTTCTTCATTTGTTCTGCTCTACGCTTCTTTCCACGTCTGCCTCTTCAAACCTGTACTCCTACATGATGTTGCTATGACATGCGAGAAGCTTTTCACACGTGTTTTCTCCATTGTGCAGCTAACTTCATGCCTTCTCACTTGCCTTACAACTGTAGCCTTTAACTCGTGTTTCTTTTTTTTTTCTTCTCTCTCAAACCATAGCATCCTCTCCTTCTGTTCTGGAGCTTCCTTTATTTATTGTCCACATGTTGCGTAGGTTATGGCTTCTTCTCTCAATCCAAACCCAAGACTTTTCCTTCATTACAATCCTATGCACGTAAAGCTTAAGCCTCTCCACTCTCAGTGCTAGTTTTCTTCTCTGTTCTTCCCTGTTCAATTGCTGTGTAGCTTGCTTTGTTTATTCTTTGTGTATTTCTTATGCTACTTCTCCCACGTAAAACCCCAGCTTTCTTCTTCTTGCTTCATGCACCTAAGCTCAAGCTTCTTTCTTCCCTCGTGCACATGCTTTTATGTGTATCTTAGCTTCATGCAGCTCCTTAGCTAGAACCCATGGTTGTGTGTGTTATTCTCTACGTGGAGTTGCTCTGCCATGTTCTGAACTCCCTCTTCTCCCCAATATTTAAATTCAAATGCCCAAATTTTGCATAAAAACAAAGGGAGGGATGAAGTAGGAGTGTTCACAAAAAAATCATTTAAATGGATTTGTGCACCAAAATTTCAAAATTTTGCAAATTGATTTCTAGAATATAAAAATTGCCAATAAACTCAATTATCCTCCAATTAAAGTCTTTTAAGCCAAAATGTATAATCAAAATGCCTAATTAAAAGGGAAAAAGTATATGGAAATTAGCAATCATCACCCGTGGACCATGTAAACTCATGTATCACATTCTCATATTTAATTATATAGATACAACTCATTTTCATCCCCAAAAGTGGCTTAGAGCTCATGCAAGGCAAGGGAATACATCAAATTTCATGATGTAGCCTCGGCTAGAAATTCCCTTTTTTTGTCACAAACTTTGAAACATCATAACTAATTTTAGAAAATTCAAAATCATACATTCTTTACCATTCTAGAAAGTTACAAGTGTCTAATTTATACTAAAAATATGTCTAGGTCATGAAACATCACACAAAAGATGTTTGATATTCGAAAAAGTGCAGGGGTCTGACTGGCTATTGGTACTGATATAGGTTTTTACTATAAACTTCAAAAATGTCTAAATAATTTTGAAAAAAATCTAATCCATGAAAATAATACCAATCTAGAAAGTTATAGATGTTAGCTAGAGGAGAAAAATAATTTTAGACCAGTCTAGGCATGTCTAAGACTCAAAAACTAATCAAATAGTAACCTAGGTCTGTTTGGATGCCTGATACTAGATAGAAACTTCAAAAATTTATATCTCCCTCTATAGACATCCAAATGAGGTTCTTCTAATTGGTACAAATCACTGGGAATGTCTAGTTTCTTCTTGTAAAACTTCGCAGCAATTGGATATCATTTGCCCCATGAGTGACAGAATTTAATTTTGGACTTGAATTAACAGTACACTGAACCAATTTTAGAAAATTTTCCTGTTTTGAAAATTCATCAAATATTTCATAGACCTCCAAAAATTCTGAACTTTAGCTTCCCAAAAAGCACTCAAAAAGCTCTAAGTGCATGCCAAATCTTAGACCAAGAAGAGCTCATTTGGATAAGAAAAGTATAGGTTTCCAATATGGACAATTTTGTTCCATATGAGATACCAAATATTCCCAAATGACTTACCTTGATATTTGGCACCTCTTGGGTGGGCTTAAAAGCATGAATATGACTTGTATGAACTACCCAAATGGTTCCAAACCTCATGCATGTCAATTTGGCCATTCCACTTCCATTTACACATGCATTGCCATGATACTAGTTTGCCATTACATGTCTAAAATGCACATTTCCATAAATATAACCTTAAAATTCATTTGTACATGATACATTAGTATAATTATACATGTTCATAACATCATAGGGTATATACAACTATAGATTATAATATTTGTCATTCATATGGCCTTAAAGAAATAAAATCTATACACTTTAATGTCATGCTCTCATCTCTCAAGTGGTTGGCTCCCATTTCCTTGTTCTTTTAGTCCAGCTAGCATGTTAGAACATTGGAGAGGAGGGAATGAGATTCAAAGCATCCCAATAGCTCATCTCCCTTTCAATCACACATAAGAGATGCAAAACAAGTCTCACAAATGCATGCATGGGTATATTGACATGTGAAATCATTCAAGAGACATTTTTAACATTTAAGCAAGTCATATATAGCATACATAAGCTTGCCAAGTAAGTGGATTAGCCTCACCCATTCACTTGTGGATTTTAGACTTGCCTTACCCATTCTTTAAGAGGTTTTTGATTCAACCTTACTCTTGGGAGTCAACTTCATTTTTGGGACACTCTTTACTGTGTCTCAACCAACTTTAAGAGTTCTTGGCTCATCCTCACCATGGTTAAGGGTTCTTGGCTTTTTTCACACTCAAGCAAACCCAAGACAACAAGATAAATATTATTTAGAAATATAATACATCATCATGGTACTATGTAATAAGAGCTCATGCTAGAACATTTTTCATGGCTTAAAACATACATACACACATTTAAAGACAAGCCAAGCATACATTCATACATGAGAGAATAAGGGGTGAGTTACCTTAGATGCTACCACACACTTTTCTCTTTGAATTTGCTCTCCCTTCCTTAGCCTCATACACACAAAGGTGTGGGAATGATTTATCTTAGCCTAAACACAATTTATGGAAGTCAATTAGGTTCATAGAGTTAATTTTAAGGCCATACATCTTGCTTAAATACTAACTTGGCCCATTTACCCGTTTATGGTTTCAAGAATGCACGTAATGAAGTAACACCCATCAAATAAATTTTAGGCTCCATTCTTTTCTTTCATATATGATTCTTGACCACTTTTAAGCTTCTTGGAGTCATCACACAATTGAAACAAAGAGCCTAACTACATATTGCTTCTTTAGGTCATATTATGGAACATAAGGCACCAATTCATTCTTTAGGCTTCCTAAATTTTTCTCAAGGCTTCCTATGACGACCTTAACTTTTAATCATTGTAATTAAGGTTAAATACGTTATTAACAACCCTAATCCATGGTTATATGTCATTAAGACTAATTACGTTGTGGAAATATGGGAAAATTTGAACCTTATTTTTATTAGAGTCATCAACCATATAATTATGAACACTTACGTACCTCAGGGGAAACAAACATTCATTTATGAGCCTTGATTCTATTACCTATCATTTCAACTCACATTTATTTTCTATCAATGTTTACAAGTCATCCTTTGGGGTTATAATATGGAAAACCAAGATTTCCTAGTCAATATAGGGATTTCAGGACATTCGCCGCGGCCAATTTCCCTTTAGCCGCAGCCAATTCCCCTTGGCTTCACCCCTCGCATTGCTACTAATTTCGCCGTGGCGAGTTGGACCTTCGCCGTGACCAACCTATATGGCGCCGTGGTAAAGAAGCCTCCTGGAACTTCCCTTGCTCGCCTCTCGCTATTGGCCGCAGCCAACACCTACTTTCGCTGCGGCCAATTCCTCTCTGGAATGCCTGGCTCATTTTCACAAAAGTTGGCCGCAGCTAATTCCTCAATTAGCCACAGCGAAGTACCCTCTGGACAACTCCCAGTTTAGCCTCTCACATTTTGCTATGGCTAATTCCCTATTCACCATGGCGAATTGCTCTCTGGTGCTCTCCCTGCGCAACTTCGCCACTATTGGCCGCGGCTAACCATATTTTAGCCGCAGTTAAATGCCTTCTAATCCTACTACTCTTAAAACTTTGCCTCATACTCTCCACTTTCTATCTAGGGACTCTCTAGGGCCACTCTCCCACTTATTGTAAGGTTCTTTTAGCACTTATCTACTGAATTCCCTAGCCATTAGATCATTACCCATCCCACCATTAAAGATGGATTCTCCTACTCATTCATTGGTCTTATATCAATAGATTTACAATTTCTCACAATGGTTATTCAATCATACTTTTATTGAGTATTTCATGCATCAATATATCATAGAATTACATTACTCAAATAGTCAATATATCATAGGTTCACTAGCCAAAATGAGTGTCAAGATTCATACATCCATCAATAGCTAGTGTAAAGCCTATTACTCATTAGTTACATTCCATGTTAACAAAATATAATCTCCTACACTTGGCAATGCAGATACATGATGATGCTATATAAAAGTTAACAAAATTAGCTTCTACTCTATACTACTCAAACCAAGTGTAGCTCCCCACACCCGGCCTCAGCTCATGGATGTTCATCCACTTGCTTACTCTTATCCTTACCCGAAGAACCTTCACCTGAAATATTAATCCCATAAAACGGGGTGAGATATAAATCTCAGTAACCAAGGCAATTCTATCATATATTCCAATTTAATTAGCATACATGCATAATTTCACATAAGTAATAGCAAAATACCAGTCATATCAGTAAATGAAACAAGTAGGCTATCATGATTACCATCCCATATTAGCAATCATATTTTCACATGTTAAAGGCCATTAACACTTGGAGAGGCCCGTCCACGGCACCTACTTCCCATTGAGTACAACTAGGGCTCAATGCATCTGGGGTTTGATCATAACCCGGTGCCCAATCGAAGCACATACACGGGTGGCAGCCGCACCACAGCTCCACCATGGACTCACAAAGTCCAATCACAATTCAACAGATAGCCAACCAATCCATTCAACATTTCAAATCATTTATGTATAGCAACATATGAAATTAAATCAGATATATGCATGGAATTTTTATAAACCCAGTTACCTCAATTGTAGACACTTGCAACAGTCACCAATGGTGCAAAAATCCTCCTATAACCATAGCATCATAGAATTACTACTCTAATTAATCATTAACAATTGCAATTAGTACCCAAAGAATTTAAAATGCTAATGACTATCTAAGAATCACTTACCCAACCACTATAAGTCTCAAATTCAGATTAAGTATGTCCCCCACCAAAAACTTCAATATTTAATCTAAAATCCTAAGTAAATTCGTAGAAAATTAATACCCATATTCTAAATCAATTATGGGGGTCTCAAACTAGCAAAGAAAGCATCAAAATGGAGGGTTTATACTTACCTAATATCAGCCCTAGCCTCAACCTGCGAATTTCATCAAGAAAATCCCCAAACACCCACATTTCAGATTTTGGATATAGTGAAAATACTCCAAATGAAAAACTAATCAGACCAAAATGAAGAGAAGGATGAGAGGATTAAGTTATATAACTATTACCTTGGCTGATTTTGAGCTTAGAAGTGAGAAATGGTGGATTTAGGCCAAGAACCCTAGCCTCCCCTTTGGACCTCCGAATTTGAGTTGTGTTTTTGTGTTTTAGCAAGTGGGGAAAAGGCTAAAGCATTAGGGTTTAAGTTGGGTTTTAGTTGGGTCAAATATGGGTCATGGGTTGCTCCAAGGTCCAACTCCAAATGGGCTTCAGATTTTTAGCCTTGTTGGGCTAGTTTTAAGGTGTTGGGTTGCTGAAATTTCAATTGGGCCAGACCAAGTTTTAGGATCTCCATTGTATTAGGTCTGCATAAGATTTATTGGGCCTTCCTAAGAGCCTATGCAAGGTGGATCTTAGGCCTCTATCGGATTGAATTATATTGGGCCTGCACCTAGCTTATTGGGCCCCAATTAGCCTCTTATCATGACCTTCTACATTAATTTGGGCCCAGATGAAATTTCTCTCCTAATTAAATCTCAAACCCATATTAATAATTTATCTCTATAAAATCTCCATTCACTTAACTTGCCTAATTATCCCATATTAATTATTCTTAATTAACCTAATCTGTGATTAACAACTTAATTAATTATGGGGTATTACATTCTCCCCTCCTTTTAGAAATTTTGCCCTCAAAATTAGACATACCTTACTCAAATAATGCAGGGTAATCCTTCCTCATTGCTTCTTCTGTTTCCCAAGTTGCTTCATCCGGAGTAAGTCCTTTCCATACTACCTTTACCAGGAGGATGTCCTTATTACGCAGCTATTTGACTTTTGAGTCCACAATCCTTTCTGGCTCAACCACATAAGATAAATCATCTTGTAGATGAACATTCTCATGCTCAATGACATGCAAAGGGTCCGAGTGGTACTTTTTCAATTGGGACACATGGAACACATCATGCAATCTGGCTAGGTTTGGAGGTAAAACAACTCTATAGGCCACGGGTCCTATCCTTCCAAAGATTTGGAAAGGACCAAGATAATGAGGACTGAGCTTTCTTGTCCTGATGGACTGTTCTACACCCGTCACTGGAGTAGCCTTAAGGAACACATGGTCTCCTATCTCAAATTCTAAGGGTCTCCTTCTCTTATCTGCATAACTCTTTTGCCTATTCTGGACAGCCAATAACTTTTTTCTGATGAGTTCTATTTGATGGGTGGTTTAGTCCACTATGTCTGGACCTAAGAGACTCCTCTCACCAAGTTCTACCCAACATAAGGGTGACCGACACTTCCTCCCATAAAGTGCCTCAAATGGTGCCATCTAGATATTGGAATGGTAACTATTATCATAAGAAAACTCAACTAGAGGCAAGTACACATCCCAACTCCCTTTTAACTCTAGTACACTCGCTCTAAGCATGTCTTCAAGGGTCTAAATGGTCCTTTCAGTCTGTTTATCAGACTAAAGGTGATAAGCAGTGCTAAAGTTAAGACTAGTACTTAAAACTTCTTGTAGAGATCGCCAAAATTTTGATGTGAATCTTGGGTCTCTATCCGACACAATGCTATTAGGAACACCATGCAATCTTACAATTTCACGAACATATAGTTGGGCTAGTCTATCTAGAGGATAAGTACCTCTAATAGGTAGAAAGTGGGCAAACTTCGTCAATCTATCCACGATCACCCAAATAGCATCATAACCCGAGGATGTTCTAGGCAAACCTATCACAAAATCCATAGATATACTATCCCATTTCCATTCAGGAATTTCTAAAGGGTGTAACAAACTTGCAGGTCTTTGGTGCTCAATCTTAACCCTCTGAAAAATTAGGCATCTAGCAACAAACTCTGCTATGTCTAACTTCATCCCAGGCCACCAAAAGCTCTTCTTTAGATCCCTATACATCTTAGTAATGCCCAGATGGATGGTGTATCTACTCTTATGAGCTTCCGACAAGACTATGTTCCTCAACTCTTCATCCTTGGGTATACACACTCTTCCCCGGTACCTCACCAAACCATCTTCTGATAGGTCAAAATCTTTGACCTCATGCTCTCTAATTCCTTCCTAGTAGGCATCTAGCTCTTGGGCCTCTTTAATTCTCTTCCTAAGGTCATTTTCTATCCTTAATTCTCCCAAAAGAATGCTACTAGGGTTCATTGAAAATGATAAATTCAAATCCCTCATCTCTTCAATCAACCTTTGCTCTCTAAGCATCATCATTGCCATGTGAATAGATTTCCTACTCAAGGCATCGGCGACCACATTCACCTTGCCTGGATGATACTTTAAGGAGAAATCATAGTTCTTAAGGAATTCCATCCACCTCTTTTGCCTCATGTTCAACTCCTTTTGGTCAAACAAGTACTTTAAGCTTTTGTGATCACTATACACTTCAAATTAGGCACCATAGAGATAGTGCCTCCAAATCTTAAAGGTAAAAACTACAGCTACTAGTTCTAGGTCATGGGTGGGGTAATTCTCCTTATGGGGTCTAAGTTGTCTAGAGGCATAGGCTATCACCCTACTGACGGGCTCGTCGCACAACCCTCAAAATAAAACTAGGTTGGTAAAATATGTAGCTAGTGGCACAACCTAGGTCATCTCCCTTGGAATTGGAGTTCAATGTTTAATTGAGTTTTTCAAATATTAAAAGACTCTGAAATTTTCTAAATTAGGGGGGTTTTGATTTACTTAAACTATTTAAAATAAAATTGAATTAAAATGACTAACTATCTAATTGTATGGATCGTGGGTGAAGGATGGTCTTGTGACTAGCTTTGGAATCGTCCCTTAGTATTCACTATCCTTATCCTAATTTAATTGTGATTATTCTGGTCTAAGAGTCCCTAATTATGTTCATGGCAATTGTATCTTGAGTTACCACGCAAGAATCAAGAGATTAACAATCTAATGTTGAATTGAAACCTCAACCCCGCATTAAATTGTCAATTCTTGTTTCAGGATCAATGAACACTCAATTTAATTGATTAACTGATTAATTAGCCTCTGAATCATCATCCAAAAATGTTTAATTAACCAACTAAACACTAAGGAATTCTCAAGTTTAACATTCAAACGCATAATTTCATTCATGCATTTCATCGAACACCTTCGAGGCACACATGAGAAATTAGAGAATAATGAAAAATCAATGTTTAATCAGATTAATTAATCAACAAAAGGCTTCATAATTAGTGTCTAACCAGCTACTAATTACAATTACACAAATTCTCTATCAAATACAACTTAACCAAGACAATATTTGAAACAGAAAAAGTGTAGGAAATTAAAGAAATCTTAGCCAAAATTCTAAGTTCTTCTCCATGGATTCAAGCTTGCACCAAGGATCTTCCTCCTAGCTAGCCACAGATGGAGATTAAAGCTTCATTTGAATGGAAGGAATGGAGTGGGAATGGAGGAGATGGCTGCTGGTCGAAGGGGGCGTGCGAATGGCGAAGGATGGAATGTCGCGAATGGAATACGGCGTGTATGTGGTATGACCTCGTAAATGGAATGTGATGAATACGATGGATGATGTACCCAGCCCCCCTCGTGCTTCCCACCTTCTCTTGTTCACTTAATAATCACATGCCTCATTTATAATCTTCCCGTAAGTCTCGTGCTGATGCTACTGCATTTGTGTATAAGAGTGGACCCCACTTCATTTTATTTAATTATATTCCACATGAATTCCAACGCAAGCTCTCATGTCGTTTTTCTCATGCCAATCAATGTGCTCTGCTGGTGTGTGTGTTGTTCTTTACGTGAAGCTCCTCTCAAGCCTTCTTTGTTCCTTCAAACCTGAACTCATCATGTAGCTTTCTTCTTCGTTCATTCTGCTTCCAAGTTCTATCAACCCAGCTAAAAATGTAGCTTCTTTTCCAGCTTTATTTCTGGTTCTCACGTAAGCTTCTCTAAGGTTCTGTGTGTGTTTTTCTACTCACTAACTTGTAGCTCTTCGTTTCTCAGCTTGTACAGCAGCTTCTTCACTTCACTCTCAGCTTTTCACGTTTTCTATAGCCTTACACACTTCACGTCAGCTCTACGTGGCTTCTGCATGCCTCTTCGTCTTTACGTGGGCTTCAGAGAACTTCTTTCTCTTTTACTCATCATGTAGCTTGCATTTCGAATCTGGCTGCTTCTTTTCATGCCCGTCTAAGCTGCTACATTCATTCATGTTTTCTTCTTCATTCCAGAGCGTGGCTTCACCTTCTCTTCAAAAACCCGTAGCTCTTTCATCACTTTCTCCCTGTGTCTCTCACATGTTCTGCCCCCTTCATAAATCACATGTTGCCTCCCATGTGTTTGTTCTATTTTGCTTCTCCATGATCTCAACTTGTGGCTCTTTATTCATATACCCACGCCAGCTCCTTCCTTTTCAAACCAGAACCCATATTCTTCTTCTTTAACTCATGGTTATCTTCTTCTTTCTTGAACTTCTTCACGTTCTGGAGCTTCTAAAAATTCCAGCCAGTCCATGTTATTCTTCTGGTGTTTCATTCAAGTGCTTCGTGGATGATTCTCTTCTCCCTTGCCACGTAATCCTCACACTTAAGCTGACGTGGTCATCTCACAATCCATTGCATCTTCTTAATCACGTTAGAGACTTCCTTCAGCTCACTAATTTGAAGCTTCATGCATGTAAAACCCGTGGCTTGTACTCTGTTTTCCTTTCATGCAGATTAAGCTTCTTCCTCACTTCTTGCTCACATGACTTCTCTTCACTCATTTAACTCACTTTTCTCATCTAACCAGTAAGTGGAAATGTGGTGGCTGCTCATGAGTGTTACTTACACATCTAATCTGTTGGACAAATGCTACACGAATGAAGGAGTGGTGCTTGTGCCTTGCTTTGCCTTTATTGCTTCAAGTGCGAGAATGTGTTGTAGACTTAGGTCCTCTTTTCACTATTTCAATACCATAGCAAGAGATACAAATTCTGCACAAAAAGAATGAATTATTTAAGATAAAATTATGCATTAAAATTCATTAATTTTATAATTAAATTCCTAGAGTGCAAAAGTGGCCATAAAAATCAATTCTCCATCTAAGAAAGCTCATTAACCCTTATTTAACATTTAAAAGGCTTAAGTTAAGGAGAATAAAATACATAAAAATCATGCTTATCACCTACCTTGTTGCATTAAGACACACCCTAATCCTTTCTTAGAAGCGTCATTATAGATTGTGAATGTCTCTTTAGGGTCAGGTATCACTAACACAGGTGCAATGGTAAGCCTATCCTTAAGCTCCTGAAAGGCATTCTCACACTTAGCATCCCACACAAATGGTTGGTCCTTCCTAGTCAACTTTGTCAAAAGCATGGCTAACTGAGAAAATCCCTTAATGAATCTTTTATAGTAGCCGGCTAGACCTAAGAAGCTATGGATTTCAGTCACCGTTTTGGGTCTCTCCCAATTCAGTACTATTTCTACCTTGCTAGGATCTACCGCTACCCCTTGTTCTGATATCTTATGACCTAGGAATTTGACCTCTCGTAACCAAAACTCACACTTGCTCAACTTAGCATACAACTGATGCTCTCTCAAGGTTTAAAGAACTATCCTAAGATGTTCTTCATGCTCTTCACTACTTTTAGAGTAGACAAGAATGTCATCAATGAACACTACCACAAACTGGTCAAGATAAGGCCTAAAAATCCTATTCATGTAATCTATGAAAATGGCAGGGGTATTGGTTAACCCAAAAGGCATAACTAGGAATTCATAATGGCCATATCGCATCCTAAAGGCAGTTTTAGGTACATCCTCAGCCTTGACTCTATATTGGTGATACCCCGATCTAAGGTCAATCTTTGAAAAGACCAATGCTCCAGCTAATTGGTCAAGTAAGTCATCAATTCTAGGCAAAGGGTATTTATTCTTGATAGTTGCTTGGTTCAATTGCCTATAGTCAATGCAAAGCCTAAGACTACCATCTTTCTTCTTGACAAACAACACTGGTGCTCCCATGGAGACACACTTGGTCTAATAAACCCTTTCTCAAGTAGTTCCTCTAATTGGTTCTTCAACTCAACCAACTCAGCAGGTGCCATTCTATACGGGGCCTTAGAGATCGAACCTGTATCGAGTACCAAATCAACAGAAAATTCTAGCTCTCTCTCTGGAGGTAGTCGACTAAACTCCTTAAGAAAAACCTCAGGGAACTCCCTAATCACGGGTATATCCTTCAACCCATCATCAACCTTAACATGCAATGAAAAGAATACTAGAAACCCTTGGCAACCACGCTTAAGGCACCTCCTAGCTTAGGTGGCAGACACACAAGTAAGCTCAGTCATAGGACCAGTTTCAGGTGTATTTACAGGTAAGGAAATAGTTTTATGGTTACAATCAAGTATCACATTATTAGTCGACAGCCAGTCCATACCAATGATTACATCAAAATCACACAAAGGGATGCAAATCAAGTCAAGGGTAGTACAACGGCTATCCAATTGTACAGTACAATTTAAGCATACATCAATGTAATCATAGAATATCCAGTAGGGGTGGACACAGATAATTCAAATGGCAACAGGCTAATTTTAAGACCCAGATGCTTAACACAGTCATATGAGATGAATGAGTGAGTCGTACCTGAGTCAAACAATGCATTTACGACATGATTATGGACAAGTAAAGTACCTCGGATCAGACTAGGGGATCTACTAGCCTTTTGCTGCGTAAGTGCAAACACCTTTCCTTGGATAGGTGGCTTAACTGATGAGGCTGACTCCCGTGACACTGTGCAAGTCCGTGCGTAGTGTCCCGGCTTCCCACAATTATAGCACATTGGGTATGACCCATTCCTATGGTTCTTCCCACACTTGGCACAAGCGGGTGGGGCACTCATTGCACTTCTTGGTGGTCCCATGCTTGTTCTTTAAGGGACATTTCTTGGGGATGGTCTCCTTCCCCAAGAGCCACCTCCACTATTAGCTCCTTTCTTACTTCTGCCTCTAAAGGGCTCCATGCCCTAATCATGTTTACCTTCTAAGGTCTTCTTCCGCTTGGCTTCACTCTCTATCATAGCCCTTTCTGTCACTCTACACTTCTCCACCAATTCATCAAAATTGCAGATCTGTAAAGATACAATCTTATCCTTAATCTCCGACCTTAGGCCTCTTTCAAACTTTTCAGCCTTCCATGGCTCATCATCAAATCATTTCAAGTAGGAGGAGAAGCGAGACAATTGAATGAATTTGGCTGCGTATTGTTCTACATTCATGTCTCCTTGCTCAAGGAAGTTAAACTCGGCTTCCTTGTCTGCCCTCACCGATGATGGGAAATATTTGCTCTCAAAAGTTGTTTGAAAACTTTCCTAAGTCAAGGGTATCTCCCTTGCAATCAACAATCTGGAGGCATTCCTCCATCAATGTTTAGCCTCACCCTCCAACTTGTAGATGGCCAACTTTGCCTTTTGTTCGGTGGTGCAAGTCATAACCTCAAAGATTTTCTTTAGTTGTATTATCCATCTCTCAGCTTTCTCAGTGTCTGTCTCCCCTAAGAACGATGGAGGATCAACTTTTCTGAATTTGGCCAATTCAATAGAGAGGTCACTATCCTCCTCTTGGTGTCCTACACCAGGGTTATGACCAGCCCCCACATAGTTCTCCATTGACACCTCTTTATTCCACTTATTCATACTTTCGTGTAGCTGTTGCAGCACCTGCACAGTCGCTGCATGAGCCTCGGCTTGCTCTTGAAGCCAGTCAGTCATTGCCCTAACCATAGTATCATGGGCCTCAGCTTGTTCTTTCATTCAGTTGGCCATTACAGCCATGGCCTCTTGCATCTCTCTCAACATCTCAGTTGTTTCTCTATGGGTAGCCATCTAGTTCTGTAATGCCATAAGCACAACCACAAGCATCCCCCATTAAACTACAACCCAAGGCAACAAAACACAACTCCACCCATGGCAAGTATATATAAGTATGAGGGTTATCATCAGGTCACAATGTTCCTATTCCTATCATGCATGCATCATGATTGCCAAGTTTTCTAACCATAAAGTAGTATATCAAACACATTTGCCTGAACCATTGCTTTGATACCAACTGTGATGACCCTAACTTTTAATCATTGTAATTAAGGTTAAATACGTGATTAACAACCCTAATCCATGGTTATATGTCATTAAGACTAATTACGTTGTGGAAATATGGGAAAATTTGAACCTTATTTTCATTAGAGTCATCAACCTTATAATTACGAACACTTACGTACCTTAGGGGAAACAAACATTCATTTATGAGCTTTAATTCTATTACTTATCATTTTAACTCACATTTATCTTCTATTAATGTTTACAAGTCATCCCTTGGGGTTACAATATGGAAAACCAAGATTTTCTAGTCAATATAGGGATTTCAAGACATTCGCCGCGGCCAATTTCCCTTTAATCACAATAAATTCCCCTCAGCTTCAACCCTCGCATCGCTACTAATTTCGTTGCGACGAGTTGGACCTTCGCCGCAGCCAACCTACATGGCGCCGCGATGAAGAAGCCTCCTGGAACTTCCCTCGCTCACCTTTCGCTATTGGCCGCAGCCAACGCCTACTTTCGCCACGGCCAATTCCTTTCTGGAATGCCTGGCTCATTTTCGTAAAAGTTTGTTGCAGCCAATTCCTCAATTAGCTATGGCAAATTACCCTTTAGACTACTCCCAGTTTAGCCTCTCACATTTCGCCACCCCCAATTCCCTATTCACCACGGCGAATTGCTATCTGGTGCTCTCCCTAGACAACTTCGCCACTATTGGCCGTGGCTAACCATATTTTGGCCACAGCCAAATGCCTTCTAATCCTACTACTCTTAAAACTTTACCTCATACTTTCCACTCTCTATCTAGGGACTCTTTAGGGCCACTCTCCCACTTATTGTAAGGTTCTTTTAGCACTTATCTACTGAATTCCCTAGCCATTAGATCATTACCCATCCCACCATTAAAGATGGATTCTCCTACTCATTCATTAGTCTTATATCAATAGATTTACAATTTCTCACAATGGTCATTCAATCATACTATAATTGAGTATTTCATGCATCAATATATCATAGAATTATATTACTCAAATAGTCAATATAGCATAGGTTCACTAGCCAAAATGAGTGTCAAAATTCATGCATCCATCAATAGCTAATGTAAAGCCTATTATTCATTAGTTACATTCCAGGTCAAAAAAATACAATCTCCTACACTTAGCTTATGCAAGGTGGATCTTAGGCCTCTACCAGATTGAATTATATTGGGCCTGCACCTAGCTTATTGGGCCCCCATTAGCCTCTTATCATGACCTTCTACATTAATTTGGGCCTAGATAAAATTTTTCTCCCAATTAAATCTCAAACCCATATTAATAATTTATCTTTATAAAATCTCCATTCACTTAACTTGCCCGATTATCCCATATTAATTATTCTTAATTAACCTAATCCATGATTAAAATCTTAATTAATTATGGGGTGTTACACTCCCCTCATTTTCAATCATCATATATGACTCAAAAATGAGCTTAGAAAAATTTAAAACTCTACCTTGGTATCCAAACCCTTCTTGGCTGAGACAATGAAGAAGTTTGGCCTCCATGGACTTTGCTTTATTTCCTTGATGGAGGAAGCACATGGGGAGACTTCTAAGGATCTTAAGAGCTTATTTAAACTTTCATTTAGACATATAAATTAAGTTATTAAGTCAGATTTTACAAGAATCACATGAAACCCTAGAATTTCTATCTTGAATTTTCATGGTTATTTGTTAATTCCCTTTGCATATTCTTATTCCTCACACTCTTTTTCCTAAGATTTACCCTTGGTTTTGCCCAAAATCCAAGCCCTCCTATTGCTTCTTGAGTGGGGCAAACCATGGAGAGAAGAGGAGCAAGGGGTAGCAATCATGGAAGGAGAAATTACTTTATTTTTCCTTGTTTTCTCACTTAAATCTTCCCTTCTTTGGCCTCCTCTCTTCAAATCCAAATTTTTCCCTTTGTTTCTCCTTTAAAATAGATCCGTATACTTCAACATACTCATAGGAAAGAAAGGGAAATGGAGAAGAAGAGGTTTGCAAAGGAAAGAGCATAAAACACTACCAAAAATCCATACCTTTGGCCTTTGATTTATCCTCCTCTTTCTCTTCCTCTTGTGTGCCACTCTCTTAAGGTTTTTTCTTTGGTTTAGGGTAGAAACATATGAAGCTAAATAAGTGAGAGAGTGGGGCACCCAATATATATAAGTGGGAGGAAAGAAGACTTTTCAAAAATTTATATTTTGTCCTTCGTTCCTGGCATTTTCGTTTCTAATTTGTTTTAACTCTTTTTTGAGAACCATATTTTTCATTATAAAATTTGGGTTCCCAATTTAGGAAAATGTCTTTGGAATCACTCAAATTGGAGCTAAAACCTTTTCGAATGAATCTATTAAAGTTTGCATACACTGACATTAAAACCCTGGAGAACTAACAAATTTCATTTAAAAAACCTTCCTGTGTGAATTCTAAATTTACTCAAATTTATGAAAATACCATTATGTTTTGTATGTTTTTTGTTAAATTTTGTTTCTTCATTCTAGCTCCATTTTTCTTTCCATCTAAGCCTTGGATTCTCATTTTTTAGAGTTTAGAATGTTACTTAAATTTTTTGAGATCTTAACTAATTCATTTTGGGGAACTTGCTTTGAAAATGCACTCATTTTCATCATTTAACAAAAATCGGATATTACAATTCTCCCCCTTTTTAAAATTTTGTCCTTGAAATTTAGATAACATACCTCATGGAAAGAGCTTTGGATATTTCTTTCTCATTTCTTCCTCTAGCTCCTAGGTAGCCTCTTCGGGAGATAACCCTTTCCAAACCACTTTCACTAGTGGTATCATCTTATTCCATAACTACTTGAGTCTAACATCTACAATCTGATTTGGTGATACTATGTATGATAGATCTATGTATGATAGATCATCCTGTAACTGTATATTCTCATATTCGATAACATGTAAGAGGTTAGGCTGGTACTTTTTGAGCTATAAAACATAGAATACATTGTATACTTGGCTCAAATTTAGGGGAAGGGCTAGTCTATAAGCCACAAGTCCTACTTTATCAAGAATTTAGAAAGGAAATATGTATTTTAGACTGAGCTTTTTACTTTTAATAGACCGACCTATCCCTGTGACTGGAGATACTCTACTGAAGACATGGTCTCCAATCTCAAACTCTAACAGTCGTCTATGTCAATCTGCATAACTTTTCTATCTACTCTGGGCCGTTAGCAGTTTCTTTCTAATGGTCTTAATTTGTCTAAAAGTCTGGTCCACTAACTTGGGGCCTATCAGGCTCCACTTTCCTAGCTCAACCCAACACATTGGAGACCTACACTTCTTCCCATACAATGCCTCATACGGTGCCATCTGTATACTTGCATAATAGTTATTATTATAGGAAAACTCTGCTAGAGGCAAGTATGTATCCCAGTTTCCTTTTATCTCTAAAACACACGCCCTTAACATGTCCTTTAAGGTTTGGATGGTTCTCTTTATTTGACCATCTGTCTGTGGGTGATAAGCTGTACTAAATCTAAGTCTAGTACCTAGAGCATCCTGTAATGATCTCTAAGAATTCAAAGTGAATCTAGGATCTTTATTTAAAACTATACTCCTAGGCATACCATGTAATCTAACTATCTCCCTGATCTATAGCTGGGTTAGCTTATCTAGGGTATAAGTGGCTTTCATGGCTAAGAAGTGTGTTGACTTTGTTAACCTATCCACTATTACCCATATTGCATCATGCACTGATGATGTCTTGGGTAAACCTATGACAAAATCTATTGCTATACTATCCCATTTGCACTCTGGGATATCTAAGGGTTGAAGTAACCCAGCAGGTTTCTGGTCCTCTATTTTAACTCTTTGGCATATTAGACATTGGGAGACATATTCTGCTATATCTGTTTTCATTCCAAGCTACTAGAACATTTTCTTTAAGTCCTAATATATTTTATAACTTCCTGGATGAATGGTGTACTTGCTCTTTTGTGCCTTATCTAATATTCTCTCTATGATTTCTGTATTTCTTGGCACATAAAACCTATCCCTATATCTTACTATGTCATCCTCAGACAAATTGAACTCTTGAATGCTACCCTGGGCTATTTAAGCTCTAATCTTATTTATATGATCATCTGTTCACTAGGTCTCTCTTATCTGATCTCTTAGGTCATTTTCTATTTGGATTTCACTCATTAATAATTTCCCTCAATACACCTCATAGGAGACACTCATATCTCTGAATCTCTTAATCAATTCCTGCTCTTGGATGATCATACAGGCCATGTGCATGGATTTCCTACTTAAGGTATCAACTACCACATTAGCCTTACCGTGATAGTATTTCAATGTGAAATCATAATCTTTTAAAAATTCTAACCATCTCTGCTGTCTCATATTCATCTTTTTCTGTTCAAATAGATATTTAAGGCTCTTATGGCCGTTGTAAATTTCTATAACTGCCCCGTATAAGTAGTGTCTCCATATTTTTAAAGCAAATACCACTGTTGCTAACTCTAGGTCGTGTGTAGGGTAGTTTTCTTCGTGAGGTTTTAGCTGTCTAGAAGGATAAGCTACCACTTGGCCTTTCTACATAAGCACACATCCTAACCCTTTCTTAGAAGCATCACTATAAACTACAAAAAGTTCCTCTAGGGTCAAGGAGCACTAAAACTAGGGTCGTGATTAACTTGTTCTTCAACTCCTGAAAACTTTTCTCACATTTCTCATCCCACACAAATGGCACATTCTTTCTAGTGAGACGAGTCAATGGCATTGTTATTTGAGAAAAGCCTTGAATAAACTTCCTATAATAGCTTGCTAAACCTAGGAAGCTCTTAATCTCTGTCACTGTCCTAGATCTCTCTCACTGTAACACTACTTCTACCTTATGGGGATCTGCTGCGACCCTTGCCTAGGAGATTACATGGCTTAAGAATTGAACTTCAGTGAGCTAAAACTCACATTTACCAAGTTTAGCATACAACTGTCTTTCTTTTAGGGTTTCTAGGGCTAATCTCGGTGCTGCTCATGTTCCTTTCAACTTTTTGAATAGAAAAGAATGTTATCTATGAAGACAACTACAAATCTGTCTAAGTATGGCTTAAAGACTCTATTCATGTAATCTATGAACACTGGGGGTGCATTCGTTAACCCGAAGGGCATAACTAAAAATTCATAGTGCCCATATCTAGTTCTAAATGCTGTTTTGGGAATATCCTCAGCCTTTATTCTAAGCTGAAGGTATCCAGACATGAGGTCTATCTTAGAGGATACTGACGCTCTTACTAACTGATCTAGAAGGTCATCTATACGAAGGAGAGGGTACTTATTCTTAATGGCTATCTTATTAAGTTCCCTGTAGTCTATACATAGCCTAAGACTCTCATTTTTCTTCTTTACAAATAAGACTAGAGCTCCCCACGGTGAGACACTAAGTCTGATAAAACCCTTCTCTAGGAGCTCTTCTATTTGTTTCTTAAGCTCAGCTAGCCATCCTATATGGGGCCTTAGACACTGGCTTGCCTCAAGTACAATATCTATCAAAAACTTGACTTCTCTCTCTGGGAGTAGTCTGATAATCTCTATAGAAAATGTAACATCTAGTTTTTTGAAAACGAGAGAAAACGTGAGAAACATAATGTACAATTTCTCTGTAAACGAACGAAACTCACCAGATACAAAAGGAAGTCCCCCGAAATGATGTAGTTAAGGTCCCAAAAAATTTGGGAAGCATTCTAGACTCCTAAATATAAGAATCCCTAGCTCAAATGGAAGGAAAAATAGAGCTAGACTGAAGAAACAATTTATTACGAAAAGCTTATGAAACGTAATGACATTTTTGTAATTTTGAGTAAATTTTGGAATTCACATAGGAGGGGCTTTAAAATGAAAGTTTTGAGTTCCCTAGGGTTCTCAGAGGCCCTAAAAACCATAGGAAGGCTCGGGATAGCTAAAGCTCCTCCGGTGGACATTTTTCAATGTTGATGTGCTTGAACTTTGATAGATTTGTTCAGGAAGTTTTAGCTCCAATTTGAGTGATTCCAAAGGCATTTTATTGAATTGGGAACCCAAATTTTATAATGGAAAAGACGGTTCTCAAAAAGGAGCTAAAACGAAGGAGAAATGAAAATGCTAAGACGAAGGGCAAAATAGAAATTTTTGAAAAGTGTAACTTCCTCCCACCTATATATATGATGCACCCTTCTTCTCCCTTCATGTTGCATAGCCAAGTTCTGCCCAAAACTAGAGGAAAACCCTAGGGAGAGTGGCGCATAAGAGGAAGGCAAAGAGGAGGAGAAATCAAAGGCTTAAGGTATGGAAATTTAGTAGTTTTTCATGCTCTTTCTCTTCTAAACCTCTCCTCCTTCATTCTTCTCTATTTCCTATGACTATAATGAAGTATATGGATCAGTTTTAGGAGAGAAATTGAGGGGAAAATTCGGATTTGAAGAGAAGAGCTCAAAGAACACAAGATTCAAGTGAGAAAAAGTAAGAAAACAAGGTAATTTCTCTTCCTATGGTTGTCATCTTTGGTTCCCTCCTCTTCCATTTCAGCCAACATGAGAAAACCCTAAGAGGACTTGATTTTTAGGCAGAACCAAGGGTGAATCCAAGGAAAAAGGGTGTGGAGATTGAGAATATGCAAAGGGAATTAACAAAAAACTAATAGATTTCAAGATGCAAGTTCTAGGGTTTCAATTGCACCTTGTAAAATTTGATTTTGTATAATGATTCCTAGGCCTAAATAAGAGTTTAAATGAGCTCCTAAGATCCCTAAGATGCTCCCCACATGCTTCCTCCTTCAAGAAAACTAAACAAATTCCAAGGAAGCCATTAAGCTCTATAGTTTTGGCCAAAGTGAGATTCCATAGCTAGGGAGAGTTTTAAATTTTTCTAAGGCCATTCTTGAGTCATATATGATGAATGAAAATGAAGGGAGGCCTTGGAAAAAATTTAGAACTTATAGAAAGTGATTTGGTGCTTTAGGTACCATAAAGAAGCAACATATTGTCAGGCTCATTTTTTAATTGTGTGATGACTCTAAGAGGTTTAAAATGAGTCAAGAATCATATTTGAAAGGAAAGAATGGTTCCTAGAAATTTCTTGAGGGGTGTTGCTTCATTAGGTACAATTATGGACGATAATGGGGTTTATAGAACAACCTAGTGTCTAAGTAAGTTGTGTGGCCTTAGAATTTGTTTCATGAACCTAATTGGCTTCCATGAATTGTATCTAGGCCAAGAGAAACTATCTCCACAAGTTTGTGGGTGTATAGCCGAAGCAAGGGAGGGATTTTCAAGAGAAAAAGTGTGTGATTGTGTGCAAGGTAGCTTTCTCCACCTTCTCTCATGTATGGATGTGTGTTTATCTTGTCTTAGAATGTGTGTATGTGTATTCTCAAGCCATGAAAAGTATGCTAGCATGATTTTATATGCTATGGTTTCATGATGACATATTATGTTTTCAAATGAATGTATGATGTTTGTTTGAGTTTGCTTAAGTGTAGAAAGGCCAAAAACTCTTAACTATGGTGAGGATGAGCCAAGAACTCTTGAGAATGGTTAAGACAAAGCAAAGAGTCTCCTAAAAGCAAAGTGGGCTCCCAAGAGTATGGTTGAGTCTAAGAATCTCTTAAAGAATAGGAGAGGCAAGTCCAAAATCCATGAGGAAAAGTGTGAGGTCAATCCATCCACTTGGTGAGCTCTTAAATGTCTTGTATGACTTATTCACACGCCAAGCTTGCTTATTGAATGTTCATGACTTCCATGATATCCATGCATACATTTTCAAGACATGCTTTACATATATTATGTATGAATGAATGGGAGATGAGCTATTGGGATTCTATGAATCTCATCCCCTCCTCTCTAATGCTCTAACATGCTAGGTGCACTAAGTGGACAAGGTGATGGAAGCCAATTACCTTGAAGGAAAGAGTTTAGTAATTTAATGCAATGTTTTTAGTTCTTTAAAGCCATAATTGTGTCAAATGTTGTAACCCCTTGATGTATATGGTCTATGACCTCTTAGATATGTGTAATTATGATATTATGCCATGTATGAATGAGAGAATATGTTATGTAGCCACTAGAATATGAATTGAGTATATGATGGCACATTAGCTTCATGAATGGCTTTATGGAAATATGCGTATGTGTGGATGAAAAGGCATAAATGAGATGTATAAGGTTTAGGACCATTTGGGCAGCTCACACGAGTCCTAAGTGTGCTTTTAGACTTGCCCAAAAGGTGTCAAGACTAAGGAAAAACTATTTGGTCACTTTGGTACCCCATAAGGAGCCAAAAATGACCATAATGGAACCCCATGTCACTTTTTTAGCCAATGAGCTCTTCTTACTCTGAGATTTGGCATGAAAGTAGAGCTTATTAAGTGATTTTTGGGAAGCTAAAGAAAATAATTTTTGGAGGTCTATAGAATATTTGATTAATTTTCAAAATTGGTAATTTTTCTAATTTTGGTCTGCTATACTATTTATTTGGTCCGAAAATGAAATATGTCACACAGGGTCCAAATGATGTCAAATTGCCACAAAATCCTATATAGAGCAACTAGACATTCACAGTAACTCATGCCAACTAGAAGCACCTCATTTGGAGGTCAAGAGAGGGAGATATGAATTTTTGAAGATTCTGTCCAGTATTAGGAGTTTTACCCAACCTGAGTTATTGTTCCATTAAATTTTAAGGTCTAGGCTACTGAGCTAGTCTGGAATTATTTGTCCCCTCTAGATAACATCCATAGATTTCCATATTTGCATCATTTGTATAGATTAGATTTTTTTGGAATTAATTGGACATTTTCAAAATTTGTTGCAAAAAATCTATGACAACATCAGAAGGCAGTTTGACCTCTATACCTTTTTAAATATCAAATGTCCTCTGTGATGGAAGTTATGGTCTAGGCATATTTTTAATGCAAAGTAGACATCTGTAGCTTTCTATAATGATCAAGAATCTATGATTTCAATTTTTCTAGAATTAGTTATGAATTTCCAAAGTTTGGTAAAAAAAAAGGGGCCAATTCTGGCCGAATTTTAATATGTATGTTTTGAGCTTCCCTTCATGATTCTTGAGATGTAGGCCATATTTTATGATGTAAATGAATTATATTCATATAATTAAATATGGAGATGTGATGTTTGATCTCATATGGTCCACGTGACACTGAATGAAATTTTTATATGTGACGTAACGCTAAGAAATGCATTAAAACAATGTCATTTCTTGCCTCTTATATGAATTGCTTGATGTGAGGCATAGATATAGTATGAAATGAGGTAGAAATATATGGTGTTATAGAAAATATCTTAGGGAACTCTCTCACTATGAGAATCTCATCTATACCCTATTCTATCTCAGCTTGAACTCAAAAGAAAACTAGGTACCCCTAACACCATGCCCTAGAGACCTTTCAACCTGGGTGGTGGTCATAACAGATAACTCAGTCCTCATACTAGGCATAGTCCCTTATACTATATGTTGCTTGTTTAGGTCACATTATGGAACATATAAGGCCAACTCACTTTCTATGGTTTCTAAATTTTTTCCAAGGCCTCCCTTCATCTTCATTCATCATTATGACTCAAAAATGGGCTTAGAAAAATTTAAAACTCTCCCTAGGTACACAAACTCCCTTAGGTTGAGACAATGGCGGTTTTGGTCTTCATAGACTTTGGTTTGTTTTCTTGATGGAGGAAGCACATGGGAGACTTTTAGGGATCTTAAGAGTTTATTTAAACTCTCATTTAGACATAGAAATCAATCTATCAAATCAGATTTTACAAGGAATATATGAAACCCTAAAATTTCCATAGTTATTTATTAATTCTCTTTCCATATTCTTAATCTCCACACCATTTTTCCCAAGAATCACCCTTGGTTTTGCTTAAAAACCAAGCCCTCTTAGGACTTCTTGAGTGGGGCGCAACATAATAAGAAGGGAAGTAAGGGGTAGCAACCCTGTAAGAAAAAATTACCTTATTTTTTCTTGTTTTCCCACTTGAATCTTATCTTCTTTGGGCTTCTCTCTTCAAATCCTAATTTTTCCCTTAATTTCTTCCTTACAACAGATTTATGAACTTCATTATAGTCATAGGAAATGAAGGAGAATGGAGGAGAAGAGGTTTGGAAAGAAGAAAGCATGAAAAACTACCAAAATTTCTTATTTTTAGGCCTTGATTTCTCTTCCTCTTCTTCTTTCCTTGGTACGCCACTCTCCTAGGGTTTCTTTTTTGGTTTAAGGCAGAAAAATATGAGGCTATGTGAGTGGAATAGTGGGGCACCTTTTATTTATAGGTGGAGGAAGAACGATTTTTCGAAAGTTCTTGTTTTGCCTTTCATTTTTGGCATTTTTATTTCTAATTCGTTATAACTCATTTTTAAGAACCATCTTTTCAATTATAAAATTTAGGTTCACAATTTAGTAAAATGCCTTTGGAATCACTCAAATCGGAACTAAAACCTTCCCAAATGAATCTGTCAAAATTCAAGTACACGGATGTTAGAAAACGTCCACCAGAGGGGTTTTTAACTGTCTCGGGACTTCCCATAATTTTTAGGGCCTTTAAGAACCCTGGAGAACTTAAAATTTTCATTTAAAAAGCCCTCCTGTGTGAATTCCAAAATTTGCTCAAAATTACAAAAATGCCATTACGTTTCGTAAGATTTTCGTCAAAATTTGTTTCTTCATTCTAGCTCTATTTTTTTTTTTCCATCTGAGCAAGGGATTTTTATTTTTTGGAGTCTAGAATGTTACTCAAATTTTTTGGGACCTTAACTAATTTATTTCGGGGGACTTACTATAGTACCTTATATTTCTAGCTCATTTCACAACATTTTCATGCTTTACATTCATAGATTCCATAAAAGAGCAAAAGAAAGGGATTAAAATAATGCATTTTCTTGCGTTGTGTTGTATATAAAAATTCCATTCGATGTCACGTAGATTATATGAGCTCATAAAATACATTCTCATATTTAATTACATGAATACAACTTATTTGCATCATCAAATGTGGCCTACAACTCATGGAACTCAAAGGAAAGCTCAAAATATTCATGTATATTTTCAGCAAGAATTTGGCTCTTTTCTAACTAAACTTTCAAAATTTATAATTAATTCTAAAAAAATTGAAAGCATGTATTCCTGGCTATTCTGGAAAGCTACATATGTCTACTTCATACTAAAAATATGTCCCGATTATAACGTCTATCACAAAGGATGTTTGACATTCGAAATGGTGCAGAGGTCAAACTGCTCATTGGTGTTATCACAAATTTCTGTAGCAAATTTGAAAATATCCAATTAATTCCACAAAAATCCAATCCATCCAAATGATACCAATCTGGAAAGCTGTTGATGTTAGCTAGAGGGAAAAAATAACTCCATACCAGTTTAGGCAGCCCAGACCTCGGAATTTAATGGAACAGTAATTGAGGTCGGGTAAAACTCCTGATACTAGACAGAATCTTTAAAAGTTCATATCTCCCTCTTTAGGCATCCAAATGAGGTGCTTCTAGTTGGCTCAGGTCACTGAGAATGTCTAGTTTTTTTGTATAAAATTATGTGGCAATTGGACATCATTGGGCCCTGTGTGATAGATTTCATTTTCAGACCAAATGAATAGTGCAGCAGACCAAAATAAAAAAATTTGCGAACTTTAAAAATTCATCAAACATTCTGTAGACCTCCAAAAATTATATTTTTAGCTTCTAAAAAAAGCTCTCAACAAGCTTTAATTGCATGTAAAATGTCAGATCAAGAAGAGCTCATTTGGCTAAAAAGTGATATAAGGTTCTATTATGGTCAATTTTGACTCTATATGAGGTATCAAAGTAGCCAAATGGCTTTCCCTAGGGTTTGGCATCTTTTGGGCAAGTCTAAAAGTATGATTAAGACTTGTGTAAGTTGCCCAAATGATCCCAAACTCCATGCATCTTATTTTGGCTATTTCATTCACACTTATGCATATTTCCATAAAGCCATTCATGAAGTTGCATTACCATAACATACTCAACTTGCATTCCATCATTCACATATCATATCCTTTCATTTATACATCACATATTATCATAATTACACATGTCTAAGAGGTCATAGACCATATACATCAATGGGTTACAACATTTGACACAAATATGGCCTTAAAGAACTAAAACTATGCATTAGGTTATCAATCTCTCTTCTTCAAGGTGGTTGGCTTCCATTACCTTGTCCACTTGGTCCACCTAACATATTAAATCATTAGAGAAGAGGGAATGAGATTCAAAGAATCCCAATAGCTCATCTCCCATTCAATCATACATAATGGATGTAAACAAGTCTCATAAATGCATGTATGGTCATGTTGACATGTGCAAACATTCAAAAGACATTTTCATCATTCGAGAAAGCCATACATAGCATACAAAGGCTTACCAAATAAGTAGATTGGCCTCACCCAATTTCTTGTGGATATTGGACTTGCCTCACCCATTCTTTAATACATTATTAGACTTAACCATGCTCTTGGGAGCCCACTTTGCTTTTGGGAGACTCTTTGTTTTGTCTTAACTAATCTTAAGGGTTCTTAGCTCATTCTTACCATGGATAAGGGTTCTTGGCCTCACCACACTCAAGCAAACTCAAGCACACATCAAAAATATCATATAAGAGCATATTGTAACATCATGGCACCATGGAATTAAAGTCATGCTAGAACACTTTTCATGGCTTAAAAATACCATACATACATTCAAGACAAGCTAAGCACACATCCATGCATGAGAGAAGGTGGAAAGAGCTACCTTGTACACTATTACACACTTTTTCCTTGGAATTGAAGCTCCCTTTTTCGGTCACACACACACAAAAGTGTGGGAAAGATTTCTCTTTACCTAAACACAATTTATGGAAGCCAATGAGGTTCATGAAACAAATTCTAAGGCTATACAACTTGCTTAGACACAAGGTTATTCTATAAACTCCATTATGGTCCATAAATACACCTAATAAAGTAACACCCCTCAAATAGTTTCTAGGCTCTATTCTTTCCTTTCAAATATGATTCTTAACTCCTTTTAAGCCTCTTGGAGTCATCACACAATTAAAACAAAAAGTTTAACTACATGTTGCTTCTTTAAGTCATAATATAGAACCTAAAGCAGTAACTCACTTTCTATGAGTTTTAAATTTTTCCCAAGGCCTCCCCTCATTTTCATTCATCATATATGACTCAAAAATTGGCTTAGAAAAATTTAAAACTCTCCCTAGCTATGCTATACTTGCTTGGCCGAGGCTATGGAAGAAATGGAGCTCCTTGGAGTTTGCTTTGTTTTCTCAAGGGGAGAAGCACATGGGGAGACTTCTAGGGATCTTAGGAGGTTATTTAAACTCTTATTTAGGCTTAGGAATTATCATACAAAATTAGATTTTACAAGGTGCAATTGAAATCCTAGAACTTGCATCTTGAAATCTAATGGTTGTTTGTTGATTCCCTTTGCATATTCTTAATCTCCACACCCTTTTTCCTTAGATTCACCCTTTGTTCTGCCTAAAAATCAAGTCCTCCTAGGGTTTTCTCATGTTAGGCGAAATAGAGGAGGAGGGAACCAAAGATGACAATCATAGGAAGAGAAATTACCTTGTTCTCTTGTCTTTGTCACTTGAATCTTGTGTTCTTTGAGCTCCTCTCTTCAAATCCAAAATTTCCCCTCAATTTCTCCTTGAAAACAGATCCATATACTTCATTATAATTATAGGTAATAAAGGAGAATGAAAGAGAAGAGGTTTGGAAAAGAAAGAGCATGAAAATCATGAAAATTCATACCTTTCTACCTTGAATTTCTCCTCCTTTTCTTCCTCCTCTTGTGCACCTCATCCCCTAGGGTTTTCCTCTGGTTTTAGGCAGAACATGGTCGTGCATAATGAAGGGAGAAGAAGGGTGCATCATATATATAGGTGGGAGGAAGTTATACTTTTCAAAAATTTCTATTTTGTCCTTCGTTCTTGGCATTTTCGTTTCTCCTTTGTTTTAGCTCCTTTTTGAGAACCATCTTTTTCATTATAAAATTTAGGCTCCCCAATTTAGTAAAATGCCTTTGGAATCACTCAAATTGGAGCTAAAACCTTCCTGAACGAATCTATCAAAGTTCGAACACAACGATGTTGAAATACGTCCACCGGAAGGGCTTTAGTTGTCTTTGGCCTTCCCATGGTTTTTAGGGCCCCTAAGAACCCTAGGGAACTCAAAACTTTCATTTGAAAAGCCCTCCTGTGTGAATTCCAAAATTTGCTCAAAATTACAAAAATACCGTTACGTTTTATAAGCTTTTTGTAAGAAATTGTTTTTCAATTCTAGCTCTATTTTTCTTTCCGTCTGAGCCTGGGATTCTCATTTTTAGGAGTCTAGAATGCTTCCTAAATTTTTTGGGACCTTATGTAATATCATATATTTCTAGCTCAATTCATATTATATCTATGCCTCACATTAAGCAATTCATACAAGAGGCAAGAAAATGGCATTGTTTTAATGCTTTTCTTAGTGTTATATCACGTATAAAAATTTCATTCGGTGTCACGTGAACCATATGAGCTCAAACATCACATCCCCATATTTAATTACATGAATACTACTCATTTGCATCATAAAATATGGCCTACATCTCAAGAATCATGAAGGGAAGCTCAAAACATGCATATTAAAATTCAGCTAGAATTGGCCCCTTTTCTGACCAAATTTTGGAAGTTCATAACTAATTCTATAAAAATCAAAATCATGTATTCTTGGACATTTTAGAAAGCTACAGATGTCCAATTCACACTAAAAATATTTTCAGGCCATAACATCCATCACAGAGGACATTTGACATCCAAAAATGTCCAGAGGTCAAACTGTCTTTTAATACTGTCACAGATTTCTATAGCAAATTTTGAAAATGTCTAATTAATTACAAATAATTCTAATCTATGAAAATAATACCAATATAGAAATCTATGCATGTTATCTAGAGGAAAAAAATATTTGCAGACCAGCTCAGGCAACCCATACCACGAAATTTAATGGAACAG